>JAOWAW010005917.1:0-16989 GCA_028565695.1 Nicola tetela | reverse complement strand
CGAGCGGAAGTAAAACACAGAGCTGGTGGTAGCTAAATCTTGCAGCAGGTGTGGAACCGGCAGAGTGAGGTCATAAAGAAGAGGCGCAGCGCACTGACTTTTACCTCGACGCTCCGGTGTACATTGCAACAATACAGATATCTGCGGATGAGGCTGCTGCATGCTAGAGCTAGCGGTCAGTGCATGCCTGCGCCGATGATAAGTGAAATCATCGCATGATCAGCACGCATACAACACATGCAGCCAGGACAGGATTGCCTGTATACTTTGCTTTATGAGGCAAGCGGTCCGCTGTGCTCCGGTGATCTGTCGGTGATCGCTTCAATCGCTTGTCTTGCGTCACATGGCAGTCGATGCAAACGAATAGCTGTCATAGACCCGACCACCATCACAAGTGTCAGGTTAGCGGTTTGCGCAAGACACGAGTGCACCTTCAGCTCTCCGCTCTGCTAAAAGCCTATGTGCGGCCTGACCGCTTGTTTTCGCAAAATCGCCAAGCCAGGCCAAGTTTTGAATTGGTCATGGCGCCGGGGTAATGAGCTAAAGGCTTGCGCGCAGTCCGACAAAGCCGCATGATCTCTAGCCTTCTGCGTAAAGCCCATCCGAGTGCGTTGGTTCCAAATTGACAGGTGGCTCGGACTCTCTCTAGCCATCTTGACCGCTTGACGCTTGATTGATTCACTGCGTAAGGCTACAATTTTAACAAGAGGAGCCGGCCACTCGTGTCCGTGCACGCTTCGAGCGCTGTTGCCACAAACCGGCCAAGTTTCCCGCCAAACTTGACAGGTTGCTCTTGGATATTCCGCCAAAGGCCAATCCCCTTGCGGAAAAATACGTTTGATCTTGGCGTAGCGCTTTCCGAATTCGGCAAGAACGTTACAGTGTAGCAGGGGCCACTCAGCGTCATCACAATTTTCGAACGAACGGGCATAGACGTAACCCCACCTCCTGAGCTCCCACGTCGCAATACATCACAAACTTGGAAGAACACGAAGTGTAGGAAGAAGCTGGCTTTTCGCTATAATTTATTCAAATTGCAGTTGAGTAAATGAGCATCCAAACTGGAGCTAGAGAATGTGGATGTGATAGAAAATAACCGAGCAAGAAAGCCAAAGCAGGTTTTCGGTTGAAGTTACGTTAGAGCTGAGGTTAAGTTCAAGTGCAGAAACGTGCGGAATATATTATGGAGCTGCGCGAGTGAAATCAGAAATAAAGCGAACGGTGTTTTTTACGGAAGGACAATGTACAGGATTTAGTTATGTACACAAACAAAACCAAAAAAATAAGATATGTGCACAGTGAGAGAGTAAGAGAAACGTCCGTTTAGCACAGTGCGGCGCTGCGCTTGTAACTGCGCACCTCCTGGCCCAGCGGTCCGAAGCCTTTAAAATTACCGGTCCTTCAGACCCGCGACTTATGTACAACAACATGAAGGTTGACGTGCAACTTAGTTGCAGATGAACTATCTGAGTTGACGTTAAAGCCGGTCTAGAACATCAACCGTCCGAGAAGTTGGAGCGTGCGGTTTAACGCGCGTGAAGCGAAGCGCTGAGCAGCGCCAAGTTGAGCTGTCAGGCGGCTGAGGTTGAAATCTACAAAAAAGAAGAAGACAAACTCCGAGTACGGCGGATTTCGGCGCCGATAAAAAACTGCGAGCAGAAGATGAGGGTTGTCCGCAGCTTCTTCATTGTCGAGCGCGAATCTCCGTTCAACATCCTCTGCGATATCTCGAAGTTGGTCGGCCACCCCTAAAATGTTCTCGCTACTGTGCCCAGACGAATCGGCCTCGGTTATGCTCGACGGGGTGGTACCTCCGTTTGTTGACACATTCACACGTTGTAGCCGCGCCGGTGAAGGCGACAAAGCTAGGCTGGCCTCCAGTCGACTTTCGACCGGTACCGGATTTTGATTTTCGTCATGTCGTTGCGCTCTCTCCCTTATCTCCGCCATTATGTCCCAAGCGACAGAAAAAGAGGAAAGCAAGTTCCTTTAAGTTGACACTCGCTTGCTCAGAACGATACAGACTCTCTTCTCCAACGAACAAAAGGCAAATATTGCGTTGCCTTCGCTGTCATCGATATTTATTGCGCTGGCGCCCGTGTGACCACACGCTCTGCCGCAGCTGCACACCGCGCCGGTAGGGAGAAAGCCCGAGCGTGGCACGGACCCCTACTGAGAGCAATCGGTGGCGAGGCATGGCGTGAGCTACATACAATAGGTCCCGTCCGAGACGTGTTTCAACGTGCAGGGAAAAGGAGAACGAGCTAATTTGAGCGGCTGTGTCATCAGGGCAGTGGACGAGATAAGCCTACTTGGCCGCCAGTGCGTGAAGGCTCCATGCTTTCCAAAGGCAAGCAAAACCGCTGAAATGATTACCAGGCTTTGAAGTCGGCTGTAGGGTAGCAACAGCACCCGCCAACTTGAGTCATGACATGGAGGAACTCAAGTGGGAATACATCCCACTCGCTGACATTCTCCTAACTGAGAATCACATCAAAGAGTTACTGAGAAATTAGTTTTAAAGCGCGGTGCCGCTCTTGACTAAAGGGAAGCGTCTTTGAGCTGGTTAATGCGATTTCATTTTCTCGCCAGGACAGTTCCGATGTCCACTTCGCTGCTGGCGCAGGGTGGGCTTACAGAGCACAGAGCACTAGAGCGCAAGAGAAAGCTCCTATTGTTTGTAGTAATTGTCACGTGACCATTTAAGGGCCGAGTGCCGGATCTCTGGACTGGACTAGACCCAGTGCCGTGACAAGGCAGGCCGCCTCCCTTGCCGGCCGATAAGGACAGCTCACTACTGGGCCATTGTTCAGGCACAAAGCCACCGGACTGAGCTCTTGCATGATGATACGGAGAGTCTGGCTTGGTGATGACAGAACATGGTTTTGTACTGACACATCTTGGCACGAGCTGTCAGTACGATCAGCCGGCCCACGCGCGTTCAAGCCAGCGTTTTGGTCAAAGCAGGCAGAGCTCCAAACCACCACCTTCCTCCACGACTCTATGCCGTGTCCGTCGCTCGCAAAGCCTAGCCCTAAGCGGTATCGCATGCTCGGTCATCTCCGAATGCATGTTGATTCTGCAAAGCTGCGCCTTGCATGTTGACTTAAAACTTGGCGGCGTCACTTTCTACACATTCAAATGCAAACAACGTTCTACTTGCTGCACTTAAGGTCCTTAATGTGAAGGGTGTTTCTCTAATATACCCGCCGAACGATTATACTCGACATCTGCTCAAGAAACTTCTCGAAGCCAGTCTCTCGAAGCCGATACTCAATTACGCTATATGTTCATTTGGATGGAGGTTTTCTGAAGTTGTTTGTCAAAAACATGTCAATGCAACGCGCTCAGTCAAGTTTGGATTGTTTTAACCGTGTTAGTAAATAACGTTGACAGTAGTAAAAAAACATCAGAGTATGTTGAATTTAAAGAGGTGAAAATTTGTCAGAAACTTGATATTCAAGTGGCCGACGCTCTGGAAAATGCTTCGAGCGGGTCCGATGTCGCCGCCCGTCTTGTCTTGGACAATGATACTCGCGATAAGGTTCCCGCATGATAGTAGGCAATAGTGATATCTTAAACAACATCTTTGCTTACATTAGCTGCCACGTGGCAGGTGAGGTGTCAACACGCTTTTGGCCACCAGCAGTCGCTAGCTCCAAGTCTCTTTGTCGACACTGACCTATTGAAAGTTTAGACAAAGGCCCTATGAGTAGCCGATTACATTCGGGTTAATATGCGTCGCGTAGCGCCTTGTAATTGACCTGTAGAGGCAACTGTCAACACTGTCATGAAGCTCCTTCAAACTCAAACTGTTCTCATATGTCAATAAAATTGACTGGCTAAGTCTTGTGTAAACACTCAGAGACCGTGTGAGTCTTTTGTCATCCCGCCGGGGGAAACCGAGCACGCATATGCACGCATACTCGCTCGAGCCTCTGTGCTGCTGTTGGTGTTTGCTCGCACGGCCATTACCATGATTATTCTCAGCCGGGGGCCACAGCAGGTGTGTCAACAGCATAGCACCATAACTTGATTGCCTGCCTCGGAACAATCCAAGACCATCGGAAAGGCAGTCAACACGAAAGCTCCTTTGGAAGACGTTTTATTGACAGGAGCCTGTATGGTGTTGGAGCACGAGATAAGACCAGACCATGCATCCAATATTTCCCCTGTGCTATCGGTATTCCGTAAGTTAGCTATTAATATTATTAAGGTACCATGAATTACGTTTCGGCGTGATCAGGTGATCACCGTAGCTGATGCTGTTTTCAGTCAGAGAGGCCACTAACACACCCACCTTTTTTGTCCTTATGCCACGCTTGTGGGCTTCTTGGGATTCGCAACGTTTAGAGGAACAACCCTTATTGTTATGCGCACAAACCTGGGAGAGGCGAGGCGGCGAATGAACAGCAAAGGCCGGATATGGATCTAGTCTAGTCGCAGTAAATTGGACTGAAGATCTGTGATAATGAAATAGTTAGCAAGGGGCATTTCGGCAGTCGCGCCCGAGAGGTTTTCTTTTGACACTATACTACTAAAGCAAAGAGACCCAGTCAAATGCTCGGGCTCAAGCGATAAAAGCCTGTTCGGATTGTAGATTTTTGTGTAATGACCTTCTCTGGATTTCGCGATCGTCATCGTGATTGTGTTCGGGCGGCTGAGGGTGTGCCTCTATAAGTATGCCCGGCGTGCTGCCGAGGCAGCAGATTGTGGCGATAATATGTTCGCTACGCATTCGACCGAAAACCAACACACCGCCAAAAAGTCCCAAGTCACTGTTGTGCATTGTACACACCCAATAGGAAATGTAGCCTCTCTAGCACCCCTTCCACAAGTAAGGCCAGTAATTGGCCAACAGATGTCATAAGTTCAGATGAGCTTTTCCTGTGTAGTAGCTCACTGTAGCTGGCTTGAGGGAGGCTTGCGGTTAACGTAGGAGCGGCATTTTGGCCGCGATGCGACCGAGCTCACCAGCACGCACAAGAAATTCCCCGACAGAGGAAAGCACACGGAAAGTGGAGAATCTGCTGGTTAACTCAGCAGGAAGTAAATTGCGTGAATACATGTGCGGCAATTGCGCAAGATCTATTTTTGATCAATATTCACCCATTGAGATCGACAAGATGAAACAAGACTAAATAAAGGTCTAGGAAGATAACTTTGCTGTCTTTGCCGGTATTGGATTTCAGTCCCCTGCAATACTGGAGCTGCTGTCACTCTCGATATAAATTTAGGCTTGATCAGGAACTCCCTGGAAAACTTAGTCCGATAGACAGAGCTAGTCCGATAGCAGATTACCATTCTGGGCTACCTGATGACTAATTGACAAAACATGTACATAGAATTGAACTAGGTGTAGTTATTACAGCTGGTTGTAGGCATGTGCCGAATGTTGGAATGCAGGTGCTCAATGGAAGAGATTGTTATCACGATTATGAATACTGTTCACACTTGTGGTACAGGCTACTGGTACTTTACTTTATTAACTGCGAATGAAGCTTAGAACGCTATGGCACACAGAGGGTGAAGGAACCCAACACTCGCTTGGCCCGTCCTATAGCTTTTTCACAAAGCTCAACCCTCCTGGATAGAATTTGCCCTTTCAAGCGCTATCTGTGTTTTGTTCCTAAACGCTGCCAAATAAAATCGTCACAGAGCCAATCGACGGGACAGTGGATGTGACGCACGTATGGTGTTCTTGCCGAAGGCCCTACGGCTTCTCTGTATCCGTAGCTTAATTGTCTCCATGTAATTTGAGGGCTTCGCGCGAACGTGGACATGAAACAGAAGAAGCACATTAATTAGATTACAAGTATAAGGTTAATATTTACCTTCGTCTCCATCGTCCCAGGACAGTCTATGTGCTGACACCTTTAGGCGACGGCTAGTATCGCCAACGGGAGGGAAATTCGAACATCCTTTTCAAATCATGGCCGTCAGCCATTTTACGCTGTGTTCATGCCAAACACTACTGTTCATGACCTGCAGCTAATTTCGGAGCACCGCATGCCGCTACGCTGGTCAATGTAGCCGTGCCGCAGCGCTAGCATAAAAACTTCTAGGGTAAGGCGATAGCAACATCGGCCTTGCAGTGTGTTAGCGAAGAGCACGATAAGGCTTCTCATCTGTCGCAGACCGAATCACTTCCTTCTCCCCACAGGCATGGTCCGAATGGGTTGCTTCAGGGAATTCAGTCTCAGCAAGGCTCGAAATCGGAGGCACTTCATCATAACAACTTACATCACTGAAGTGTTTTCAAGAACCTCTCTATAGCTATCCGGGTCCCTGCCTTGAAAACCAAATGGCCAACGTTTTGAGAAGGAAGGGGGAGTTACGCAACGGACCATGCTCCAAACTGTATTTGGGATTGCAATAAGTAGCTCAAGATTTGGCGCATCGTTGTACATGTATAATGCTAAACGTATTTCGAGCGAATACTAGTGCGATGCGCAGATCGATATCCAGCAGACTTTATGCAGATTGGCAAACCTTGCTGGCAGTTATTATTGAGCAGAGCAACAATACAGCGATTTCAAGAATAATAATTATTAAACGAACGGTCCAGATGTAGTCATGCTGCTTCGACGACTCCGGTATTTCTGTCAGTTCGATGGGAGCCGCAGAGTAGAATTTCGCGTTTGGGCAAGCCAACAAGCAGGTGTTGTAATTTACGTGTACAGCGGCTAGTGTTTCTGTGTAATTTGTGGTTTCCAGGTCGCATTGTGATACACTAACGTAAAATAAATGGCTTCCAAAATTTGGTAGTCGCCGTACATGTACTGGTACATGTACGTAGACGTAGTGTTTGAAAGCACGCGTGTAGGTACGCATGAGCAAATCTTCTGAGTGAAACTTTCTGCCTGGTATCTCTATTACATGTCATGGGCCATCTGTATGTTCGAATGATTTTCATCAATATTTCCTGATCGCACACCGAGAGCAAATCCAGTGTTAAAGCCAGTCAGCTGTCTATCATGGCCGGTCAGTAAGCCAGAGAGTTGCGTTGCCTGACTTCTAGAGAACACACATTCTGTTCAGATTCCTCCGCCGCGGATGAGAACAGACCTGCATGTACAAGACATCTTCCTTCAGTCCTAGACACTGTTTGTCCCCTTATGAACAGCTAAGAAATATCATGGCATACACGACGAAATACGCCTGCGGTCTAGGTCTGGGGGAGAATTGTTGGTCACGTTACAAATTGGGATGGTTGCTTTTGCAACAGAATATAGATTTACGAAGAAAAAGCATTGGCTGTAAGAGGTGTCCGAGAGGGCTCCCTCCATGCGCTTGTCATAGCCGGCCCCTATAATACAAGGAAGACGTGGGGTCAGTGTGTTTTTACGCTCGTCGTATACATGTAAGTACACGAATTCTGCCGTCGGTGTCATCATGCCCTGCCGTCGGGAAATCGTTCTGCTTCTTTATCTAGTGACAACAACGCAACCACGTTCACAATTCTTTTGCTCTTTTACATGACTTGGCGTTTGTCGAGAAAACCACCAACGCATTGCCCCGGCACTTTTCACCATTCTCTGTGGGCACAATGGCACTGGCCGTTTACTATGATTTCAAAACAATTCGGTGGCGTTCCACCGATCGATGAGGACGCCGTTGGACATATAAACTTGCTACAGTTCCTGCTGACAAAAAAAAATGACTACTCTCGACCCATTGACTTTGATTTTGCCAAAAATGTGTCGACATGCACCGATGCACCAGCTCCCAGACTCAAAACAGTTCCCGGCACTCCAGGTCACGTTACAGCGGCCTGGACGTGACAGAAGCTAGAAGGCTGCCTATTGTTGTCTGTAAGTGGCACGTGACTCAAACCGGAGCCTATGGCGCTCAATGACCTCACAGACCTGGCGCGGTTGTAGCCGGTGAGACCGAGCGTTGAGAGCCGCTACCGTAGCTCCCTATCTATGGCCCCATTGTCTTAGAAGAGACCAAATTAGCTAGTATATTTCTTTTCCATACGCAAAGGACGACGCGGCAAATTTTTGGCACGGAGAGTCAGTCACTATTCGTGCCCACGCTCCGTCATAAGATGATTTTCGTCTTGCAGTCGATAAAGTCAGGGAAGACTTCCAAACCACAGTTTTGCTGCCGGCCCTGCTTCGCCGCCTCTACACTCACGCGCTCGAAGCGTAAAGCTGCGCCGTTGGCATTGTGCCCTCACCTTCTGCTTTGTGGCGAGTCTCGAACGGGTATAATCTGTTCCGGAAGAAATTTTCACAATAACTGGGCAAAACGCAGTACGCAAAACGCTTTACCCACTTGCGCACTTTCTATGTTGCCCTCATCAAGGCCGAGTTTCATCGACTTCAGACACAAGTCACCGTACTGTGGTTTAATTTTGTACACTGCCGTAATAATGGCAGAAGTCTTTGTCTCTCTCTGTTTGCGTCATGCGGCTAGTGCTCGAGAAGAGGCAATAAAGGTAGTACGATAAATTGCTCTCTGTCTGACGTCTTCGGTTTGAGCTCATCCAACAGATTTGATTGATTGATTGGTGGATCAGGGAACGTTTCGCATTGTCCGGAATGAAAAGCCTGAATTGTTATAAATTAGCCGACAACTCAATCGGCACTGTATTATTGAGCATCCTTTACAATTGGCCCTATCGCTGTTCTGTTATTAAACGGGCCAAGGCCAAGGGTAGGGTTACAAGATACGGTACCAAGTCTACACTGCTGGCATGCACAGGTACATGTACACAAAATACACACGCGCGCGCGCGCACGCACACACACACACACACACACACAAATACACACACACACAAATACACACACACACACAAATACACACACACACAAATACACACACACACACAAATACACACACACACACACACACACACTCGATAATACTTGTTCTCGTGGTTTCGCTGCAAGCGCGCTGCGTAAAGTCACGGTGTCACTTGACAAGAACCAAAGTATTAATATAGAGTGATGTAATTCCCATGCTTGTCGATGATCGGCTGGGAAAATCTCAGGACGCATATGTACGTTCTCACGTCGGCGGTCGGCTACAACGTTAGAGAACCTTTCTCTATCTAGAACCCGATCGACGTTTTTGTTGGCGTGTAGCGTGCGTAGCCGAACTTCAAACGTGCTCCGCGGTGCCGTTATCTAAGATGAAGCATGAAACTCAGTGCATTGTAGAGTATTAATTCAATGCTGTACGGCATACCATAACACTGGACTGCAATTTCCTGAAAAGGATAAGCGGGGGCTCTCACAGCTCATATGCACGTCTTTGGGTGCGGTCGTCTCTCGGCGGCTAAATCATGCCGCACGCAGCGTTAGAGATTTTTTTTAGCGCCCAGAGATCAGGTGTGTAAACACGATCGGACCCTACATGCACTTGATCGCTTGTCTGTGAACAAGACCAGGCTTGTCCAAATCATGCGGACCTCGCTTTGAGGAACTCGTCCGTTCGCCTCATCCGTCTGAAAAGGCGATCGCGATAAGGTAAAGAGATCAAACGTGAATCTAGCGGGACGATCCAGTCTTTTTGGGAAGAACACCCTGGAAGATTTCTATACAGCGTAACATAAGCAGCAAACACCGCATAAGATCTAGATGCGATGCTACAAGGAACACCTGCAAACGCCGCATGAGGTGCGATGCTACAAGGAACACCTGCTGGAAGAAGAACGCTCCGTTCAGCTTGTGCTAGTGTTTTAGTGTGCACCGCTGTAATAAGAAAAAGAAAATGGTTAATGGGCAGCTTATTGACAAGAAACAAACGGCTTATCTTTCACTAACGTACCGTCATCTTTCAAACACAGGATCAGAACACCGAATGGGAAAGCAGGAAAGTGCATACTTCTAATTCACCAGAACCTCGATCGATTTCAGACAGTGATGTTCATTTTTGTCGGATGAGTGCCAATGCTTGGCACTTTTTCCAGTTCAAGTCTCGTCAGCGATCAGTCTTGTAGGGTGTGCCGGAGTTTGCACCCATGTTATGCTGATCCTGCGAGGCGCATGTGACCTGACGAGATCTGTAGCTGCGTGCGATCAGGCCAACTGCCAATAATTACAGCAATTCCCCTGAAAATCCTCCCAAACACACCCTCATGACCAGCCTCGAGCCTTGAACACTTCAGCCAAGGGCGCTTACGTTGTGGTTAACGTTGTCATAAAGGCGCCATGATGGTCTTGGGTTGGAGAGCGGCTCCGCGTTGCTTATGGTTTTGGCGCCCTGGAGGAAGTACAGTAGTTGCTGGACAGAAGACCGCAGAGTATAGAGCTGGAGGGAAGTTTCTCTCACACTGCCTTCTTGTCTTGGGGAAATGTTTTTGTTACTCTCAGCCTTCTTGCAACCTCTTCAAGTCGAGACCTCTAAAGTTTCTATATAATCCAGCTCCAAAGTACCAGTATGCATAGTAACAGAAATAGGGTTGCGACGCTGATGACCCCCGATGGCCCTCGTAAGATTTTATTATCATAACCAGCCACTAGGCAGCGACGTAAACTGGCACTTCAAATATTTCTCCATTTACGGCCAGCCAGAAAGAGTCTGGTCTTTCAATCTGGTCAATTATAGAGTATTTCGTGAGTATGTTTTCCAAGGAAATCTTCCTTTTATCATTACATGGTACCAGTGATTTTATAACCCGACGCTCTAGCTATCGACGTATCTCGGTATGGATACTGATAACGCTATAACGCTATGACGCGGCCGATCGAGGCCTAGCCTAGGGCGTCGTATTTGTCCAGGCGCAGAGGACCAACATCACGTCCCAAATCCCAGCAGATCGAGTAGAATATTAATCTGATGAGCACGCGAATGCATTTAATGATCATGATAACAATAGGCCATACATGCAGTTACAACACGTTACCTATTACTAGTACTATCTTATAGGAATCGGAAACGACTCCCAGACGTAACGGCCGAATTAAAAGGGGCGTGTTAGGCAGGGGAGGAAAGAAGTTCCCTAAAATCGGTATCATCATCGAGCGGAAGTCGATAGAGGCTCAAGGAATATCAGGTTGACAACAATCTGGTGGCAAGCAGAGTTACTTTATTGTGCCAAAATATAGCGGTGCTTGTGTTAAACATGTTACAAAAAAAACCCCGTGATACCCCCTGTATTGTCTTGGGCAGGACTCAGAACGTTTTGAGTGCTCCAACGGGCAAGCACCCAGATGTGATAAGCGGACGGTTGCAAATTACCGTTTAATCAGCCGAACCTGGCGAGATAAGTCCAGCAACACAGCGGGGGTCACGCTGGAGATCGGCCCGAAATTCGCGCCAAGTGCGGCTGGACTCTGGCACGCTAGAAGAGGTCATAAAGGCTTGGCGTTGCCTGGTTGCCTGAACGATGAAGCGCGCCTATACATGTACATGGTACATGGCACTGCACGCGTGTTGTTCAGAAAGCAGCGGAGCAGGCTGCTTGTTGCCACCGAATTATCTCTTACGCATTCCATTTATGTGCTTAAAATAATTGAGGAAATATAATAGAAAGGAAATTCCTTGCACATTCCAAGGAGAAGGAAGAAAAAGAAGGAAAGCCAGACTCGAACCAACGGCGCTATCGCCTAGTTCAGCCGAAACTCTGCGATGGTAACAGCCCGTTTACTGAGACGTGTGCAATGTGAAACCAACGCATGCATATAGCGCTTACGTACCGCGTTCCTTTTCATCGACTTGTCATGATACCGCATTCTGCTAGACGCTGACTCATGGATCATGGAAGGCTCAATTTCTGAAAGTACAAGTATACTACCTGGCTGAAGTAAGGGCCTCCAATCGGCCTTGGTATTTTTAGTGCCGGCACTAAACATGACCACTAAAGAGAAAAACGAGCACTGTTGGCACTATCTCTGATTTTGAGCACAAAACGAGCACTAAGGCGAAAAATCAGAACTTGATGCTAATCTAGAGAGCGTACGAATGCGAGAGGCCGACTGCTCGTGGACAAAGCAAGATGTTGATCAGTTTTCTGGCAGCGGTCTCAAAAATGCGTACTCGTAACTTTGCCGGCACGTCAATTGTTGCTTCAAGCGGTCCTACTGTAACTCTCGCCTGCTGTTCTCACGCATCTGTAATGCTCACATACAATCATCGTGGTGACTGAAACAAAGTTGCTGAACACTGTCGCTATGTGCATAAGCCACAAAGTATGACTGAAATTCTGACTTTATCTTTCAACTGAGCTTTAATATACACTCATTATGTTTTTCTAAGTATTAAAGTTCTACACAGTTCTTTCCCAGTTTCCAAACAAAGCACTACGTGTATCGAGCACTATTTTGTCTTATGAGCACAATGCTGGAATAAATGGGGAAGCTTAAAGCACTATTTGCAATAAAAAGGCGCACCAACTACCAAGGCCTAACCGCGAATTTTAGCGCTACAAAACACTGCAGGCGCTGTGCACGTGAAAAGCAGGCGGCAAGCGCAGTTCTTCGTTTGTTCCATATCCAAGGCCCCATGCCCTGCATCAGTCGTTCACTTGCATGGCTTTCAGTTCCTGTTGCAGGAATGCGCAATATCTGCGATGGGGTCTCACATAAATCCACCAATATGACAAGACTAGTCGATGTCATTGCGGTAGCGGTTTGTACACCTGAGCATGAGAACGACAGCAGTCTGGAGGTCCCCGCTCTGCTAAAAGCCGACGTGCAGCCTGGCCCAACCATTAATCTTTTTTTCGCCAAATCATCAAGTCAAGCCAACGTACAGTTCTGAAGTGTTCACGGCGTGTAGCAAAATTGAGCTCAAGCTCAGCCGCATAATTTGCACGTCCTAGCCAGCGGACCTAGCGTGTTGTGTGAGGTAGACTTTACCAGCGGGCCTGACAGATAACTCGGATGCATTGCACTAGCACTTGAGCTCTGACCGCTCGACGCCTGGGGCCACAAGACCTGTTCCTAGGATTCACATGCAAGCTTTTAGAGCAGCATTGCGCGTACAGGTTTCCTACAATTTCCTACAAAACATGACATGTTGCTGATTCCTGCTTCGCCTAAGGCTAATCTAATCACGAAACTTCCCCTAAGCTGATATTTCACCAAGTTAAACTACAATTTCTTACTAAACATGACAGGTTGCTGCTTCCCGCTTCGCCTAAGGCTCATCTAATCACGAAACTTCTCCTAAGCTGATATTTCACCGAGTTAAACTGATGGCGCTTTCCGCGATGGGCCAGCCCAACTAAAAAGCAAACGTCCAAGCGAACGCTCGCTATCACGGAGACGCCAATCTACAGGTATATGTACATGCATGCGTATTTCCGCACACGATACGGTGTGATCGAGCGTCCAAATGTTGCAGTACAGTCTACATCACGTGAAGAGGGCCAGGTACCGGAGGCCGGGGAGGCAGGCTGCTCCCAGTAATTTATTCAAATTGCGTGAGACTTAATTAAAATAGTTGAGTAGATGGGCGGGAGCATTTCCAAACTGGCACAGGCCGAGCCCAAGAAAAAGGAAAGGAAAAATACAGAACTGAATTTGAGTGCGAAATCCATGCTAAACTGCGAGAGTGAAATAAGGGATAAAGCAGCATTTAGAGCGCAACAGATTTATGTACATAAACGAAAACCCCAAAACCATTTTATGTACAGAAAGGTTAATGATGGAGAGAAAATCCGCTTATATATTAGCTGTGTTACGGCACTTGGAGGTCTCCTGGCTGAGGGATGTGAAACAGTACATTCCCAGGTACTTGTAGAAGCGCGACTTATGCACAGACGATAAAACGCCGGTGCGAGGAACAACCCGTGCCATAAACAAGTCGGAGATCGCCAGTCTAGAACATAAACCGTCCGAGGAGTTGCAATGCGCGATTTAACACGCGATAAAAGTAGCGCTGACCAGCGCCAAGTTGAGCTGTCAGGTGTCTGAGATTGACGGCTACGAAAATTAAGAATCGAAGTTCTCCGTGCTGCGGATCTCGGCGTCGGTGTCGGTAAAAAACAGTCAGCAGGAGACGGGGCTTATCGGTGGCTTGCTCACCTTCCAGGGCGTAGCGTATCTGAACATCTTCGGCAATATCCCGAAGTTGGTCCGCCACTGCCAGAATGGTCTCGTTAGGGCGTCCAGAATAATTCGACACCGTGGCGCTCGACAGGGTGGTATCATGGTCGATCGATGTATTCATTGATTGCATACGTAGGGGCGCCTGTGAAGGAGCTAGACCTAGGCCAGCGTTGGCCTCCCGTACGCGTTGACATTCGACGGGATTGTGATTTTCATCGTTTGGCTGTGCACTATCCCTTTCATCCGCCATGATGTCCGAACTGACAGGAAAATAGGCACCAAGAAGCTTTACAGAAAACGCTCGCTCGCTCACAATGATAAAGAGCTCTTCTCCAACGCTCAGTAGCCAACGTAAACAAAACAAAGCCATGACCTAGCAGCGACGATTTTTTTTATGCGCTCGGGCCCGTGTGAACGGACGCTCTGACGTCGATAAAGCTGGCTAGGATAAAGACCAGGACCATTTTGCAATTTGGCGTACTTACAGCTGGCGATCTATATCTGTGGTTAGGAAGGAGCTCTGGAGCTACAAGAGAGGTCATGTTTGAAACGTGTTTCGACATGAGCAGCGCGCAGCGCGCATTGGAATGCCAGCTAATTTTAGCTATTGTGTTATGAAGCGCTTGAATGAGCTTCCCTGCGCACCTGTACGCGAACGCTGTTAGCTTGCCAACGGCAAAGGAAAGGAAAACCACAGAAATGATTGCTGCAAGTGAACACGGCTGCGGCATAGCACAACGACGTCTCCCAAAGGGAGCCAGGTGTTGGAGGGAGTCGGACAAGAATACACCTAAACCGACTCGCTACCATTTATCCTCACTCCGAATCACTTAAAATATACAGGGAATTAGTTTTAAAGCGAGGTGTTATTGTTGACAAAAGAGAAAGCTCTTCATATTTTAAAGTAATTTATTTTATCCGGTTTTTTAACTTTGTTTTTTTTTTTTAAATACGCCGTTTCAACAAACAACAACCTTGGTGAGGATTTTCAAAAACTGATGAAACCCTGAAATGTATCAACAGACGTTAACTGGCAGAGTGGTCATATTATTTTCAAGGTGTGTTCCAGTGATATGTCTTTTAACCTTGTAAGTATTCCCATTTTTTCGAGAGCAGGTCAGTCGCGCTATACAGCTGTCGGCTTAGCCTCAAAGGGCAGCGCGAAAGAGAAGCACCTAAAATCTCCTGTTTGTGTTCGAAAATCGTGACGGGACTTTATGAGCAAAGTGCAGCTGCAACGTGATAGAGAGTTAACACTACCAAAAGCTGACTTGCCGATCAGTAATTCTACCAGCCTCCGGAGTCCCCGTTTACTTCCTACTAAGTTTGCACGTGAGTGCTGTGAGAGCTACCCCACACCATCGGGACACAAGATGCAAACAGCAGTCAAGCGTCGTGTGGTGACGTCATTGACGTGACGTATGTGGTTAATTGCTCTACTAGCCGGCTAGGCGGTGAGGGCATGTACGGAACATAAACGTATACATGTACATGTGCACCGACTAGTTATTTTTTTAATTATTTTTATTTTTTTGCGTCTTTGACGTTGACTCAAAGGCCGGTGTGATTTTCCCAAGTTCATTTGCAAATGCAAATTGCCTGTCCAATTGCCTATTGCGCGTGCCTTAAAGTATTTCATTAGTTCGTCAGCGCGCTGCACGTTTAACGTGACATTTGCTGAAGATCTACTAGAAGCCTTTGCTTGCCTTCAAGTGAGGGAAGTGACTTACATAAGCGATAAGTGCACTGAGTTAGTGAATTTCTTCAACTGCGTGTCAAAATTTTCAGGCGTTCTCAAGCTTGTACCTGCACGTATCACTCCATCAGCCAGTACGGGATCTAGGAGGTGAGAATTTGTCAGATAGCTGATCGTCATGCAATCTGCTCTCGAGGCGAATGCCTCGAATGGATCTCCGGTTTCGCCGCTAGCATCGTCTTGGACGAGGGATAGTAACTTGCTGCTGGTACTCGATCGGGCAGAACTACTTGCTAGTATCGTCACAGTCGTGGTCGTCACAGAACCCTGAAGCTTCTAGAGTGCTTTTCTAGTTGATCTAGCTTCTTGCTAGTTGTCTTTGCCGCCAAGCATGGGTACACTGCGCCAGTTCAGCGCCGCGTCCGTGAGGCGTTAGTAATCCATGTACACGACAAAACAATAAACAGAGATAACGGACTGGAGGTCAGCAAGCTCTGCCTGGACTTGGTAACGAACACATCACATACACCCGCTCCTCACACCTAGATGCATACACGCACTATCATCACGATTAGCTATAGATCGACACGTCGTACATATGGCTTTAGCACCTCGCACTTATCACTCAACACCACCTAACCCTTTCAAGCCAACGCCAGATAAAAAGAGGACACGCACGCGCACTGCTTCCAAATAACTTGATGGTGGCCAGGGAAATCCTGGCAGAAAGGTCGTCTTAAATAATTGTTTTAACCGGAGATAGGAAGTTTTGGAGTTGTAACAAAATAAATAAAAATTTAGGGGCACGTAGCAAAGAGGACAGATAGCGGCAGTGACTCGCTACTCGGGGATTCTCCTATACCAGTGTAAAAAAAAAATGGCGCCTGGCATACTCCTGTGCATTCCTGGGCGCTGTAGCTAGCAAGCAGCAGGCCGCACACCAATCCCGCTCTGAGTGGTTACATGATTCTACATGCATGTACATATACCTCATGCAGTGGGCAGTCAAGAAGCCGCGCAGCGTTGGTCTGGCAACCATGGCAGCTATTTTAATTTCCCACCACTCCTTTAAAATGGCGGCAACATACACTGGATAGCGTGACAGTGCCGCTTAAACCCTATCACTACTGCGGGGGGGGGGGGAAGGGGGCAGAAAAATTTTTCTCTCTCACCACAGGTAGATGCAGCAGCCTGACCATCTTTCTTGACCTTTCCTTGCTACATAATATAGAACGTAATTCTGCAATTTTTTGTGAGTTTCTTCTTCTTCTTCTTCTTCTTCTT
>JAOWAW010005806.1:0-18636 GCA_028565695.1 Nicola tetela | reverse complement strand
CCCAGATGGCATATATGTTTTTATTTATCTCCCCACAGATGCTAAATAAACATAGGTGCTCCTTGTTTTAAGCATCAGTCAGAGGGGGCAGTTATTCAGAGAGGTGTTTAGTCACACAAGAGTGGCAATTCAAACAAATTCAAGGCACGTAGATACATATAGCTGCAAATCGTGCAAGCAAAACAGTTGGCTAGCAGCATTTGCATTTTGATGTTTCGCCAGTTGCAACACCCCACGCCAATAAAGTAATCAATCGTATACTGCTATTTTATTTTTTTTGTTATGTTGTTACAACTGGTCTGTTAAATTGTCTCCTTTACAACTTTACTTCAGCATCAGGAACCAGCACAAAATGGCCCTTGCTGAGGCCTCACCTCTGCAGCCCTACAAAACACCTCAGTGAGTAGGCCAGCCACGTCACTGAATATTGTAAGCTAAAATTTAGGTAGCTGACACCACACAAACCTGGCGAAACTTTTCCTCAGCATCAGGCTCCTTATTCTTGTCTGGGTGAAGCTCTAGCGACAATCTACGATAGGCTCGTCGGATTTCAGCCGCAGAGGCAGACTGGAATTATAAACAGACCAATACCTCAAATAAACTAGCAAGCATGCTTCAAACCATTACAAAAAAAAAATTATACGAAATCAAGCAAAGAAAAAATCCACATCAAGAATCAGAACAGAGAGGTAACAGAATGGCACATGGAAACAATTGGCAGAACTATAAAGACAATGCCTATACAGTACAAAGTAAGACAAAAGAAAAACCAAACGGTTTTGTGGCCATGGAGACAGGTCTCGTGCTGAACACAGTAAGTGTTTGCCTAACACTTATTACACAGTATTTTATTCAAACTCTGGGCCAATATTACGATGCGCAATACGCAAAGTATTCGTGGGTGTGCACGTTTAAGTTTACGCGCGTCTTTGTCGACAGCGCTTCTTCACAGGAGAGCGGGAAGCGGAGGAGGAGAGGAGAAGGAGGTAAAGCAGCAGCAGGATAGTGAGGATCAAATACACTATTCATACAACGCAATGCTGCCTAGCAGCGTTTATCCACAATTCCCTCCTGATAGTCCTTTTGTTCGTGGCTCGAAGACTGAAAACGTTATTACAAGGAGTTCCAATACATGATCACTTACTTGTTTAACATTAAGAATATCGTAGAAATTTCCAGGAATTTCCTCCACTAAGTCAAAGATTTCCAGATCTATGCTGTCCCAACCAACACAGCCACGTGGCATACAGGAAACGAACAGCACAACAAGACAGCTTGCCGTCCACCTATTCCGCAAGACAGCGAGGCTGATCATGCTACGCGATGATGGGAGAACGGCCACCAGAGTCAAGCGTTCACAATACGCCCTATCCCTATCCCTCGTCTTCGGAGTTAGCTTAGAAGTTAAAAGGCTCTTCAGGGAAACAGGCTCCAGAGGAGACGACTTGTTGGTAAGATTACGTTCTGATCGGCGGCCCTGGGGCTTGGGTAGCAGGTCTGCAAGGGATTTTGAGGCGGGCTTGAACACCAAACTCGTCCTCTCTCACAAATGAACTCCCGAACATTGAAAGTTTGTAGAAGCAGTAGATCATGGTAGATACTAGTTTGCACAATGCAGAAACTGTCAACGTCTAGATATACACTATATAGGTATAATTATACTCTCCCAAGCTAATCGGGTGGCCATGGGTAACCTCCGTAATTAAGGACACTGGCAATAGTCCAGTAGCGATAGATCGCCGGTCCGGGAGCGATCGGCGCTTGCACTTGAGAAGCTGAGGCGCTGCACAGAGGCCTGCACGTGAGCATGCACTGCTGGCTTGCCGATCGCCAAAGCTGAGACGGGGGTTGTCGCATGTCCAGCGCATGCCGGTAAATGAGGTAATGCCAACTATAGTCTACGTCCTTTATTTGCGTAGGGTAAACGCTGACACCTAAACAGCCGTCATTGTCAAACCGGCTTTCAGTCTCCACTTCTAGTGAGTAAAGGGGTTGTTCGTCGTGTTCTTTGTAGAAAGATGGCTGCTGCAATTCCCCTTCGTGTGGGGACGTTTAATGTTCATGGCGCGATACTGGGCGATAGACTGACGAAAGTAGCCGCCTTGCTTCATTTAAACAACTTGAAGTTAGTGTGCTTTCAAGAGGTTGACAACCGGTCTCTGCGGGAGTTAGGTGGAAGATTGAAAGAGCTAACTAATTCTCAGTGGAATATTGCTTATGGCGGACATAGCAACGGAATTCTGACAAGCTGTGAGATTGTGTGGAATGGGCGTGCGCAAATGCGATCTCCTACAACAAGAGAGTTGCGAGGTGCGGCGCGCTGTGTTGTGAAACATTGTTTTTCAGCTCAGTGCACGGGTGGACCTGACTGCTGCAAAACGGTTGCGTGCGTTGCAACACATGTTGATTGGAAGAGAGAAGAGACACGTTTGGAGCAACTGCAACAGCTGCTTGACGATCCTTGGGACGACTGTCCTGTCCATGATGGCTATCTTCTTTGTGGGGACTTGAACGCGCTTAACAGAGCCGACTACTCCGACAATGATTGGCAAAGAATCGCTTCGGATAGGGAGCATGCTGGCTTTTACCTCCAAGGACCCAGAGGGGATGTGTTGGATCTGCTGAAAGAGGGTGGCTTCAAGGATAGTGGGGATGGATTTGCGGGAAAGATGGCAGGTGGTTTGTGGACTACCTCTCGATTCAGGACACGAATAGACTACATATTGAGCTCAAGAAATTTTCGTGGTATGTTCTCCAACTATGGAGTTGTTGATGCACAATCAACTAAGATATCCGATCACAATCTTGTTTGTGTTGATGTGTTGTGGCCCTCGTAAAGAAAAGATCCATGATGTAGTTGTTGGTGAAGTGTACGATGTCAGGGTGCACTGTGCCAGGGCACACAGGTATTACCCTCACATTTATGCCCAAGCCTTCATGGCTGATTAGTTAATGCAATCTGTGTCTTGATCTTTGAGTTAAGCTTTCTCAGTTGGCATTAGAGAAGTTACACAACTTGTAAACGGTTGCCACAAATCAACTTGTCAGGACTGGCTCAGGGTTTTGCATGTCATGTTCGTGCATACCAGTATGACAGGAAGTCAATTCCAAACTCAGTCAGCTCATGTATGTTGCCATAGCAGTACTATGATAGATACCTTCACATACAGACGTCACTTCTTTCCTGGTCAAGATGTGTTACATGTCCGCCATGCCACTCCCAGACAACTTGTCAATCGAAGCAGCTATCGAGGACTTAGGCCCTGCTGATTAATTTGGACGAGTTACGATCACAAGTTTTTGTGTCCCGTCAACAAGTCTCACAGACTGTTATATGACTGATCGCAGTCATTAACATGCAAATGTGGCTTTACAGTATCATGATAGTTTGCATGCAATTGATGGCAGATAATCAGCCAAATGATCGCAAGTTTGCTCCTTGCTACAGACATCAATTGTTGCAACAGGTGTGTGTAGGTGTGTGTGGTACAGTATGAGCGTGTATGGTGTATTTACATAGTATTCCGTACGAGGGTGCATGGTATGGATCTCCCTGGTGATAGCATCAGCCTGTCTCTGTAGTGACTGTCTCAGACTGACCTGTCCTGGACGTACATGTATATGTTCCTTGCATGCGTAGCGGCATCGATCCTGTCTCAGAGACAGGTGCCGGCTGACCATCAAGCCATATCCATCTCATACCTGTTTCTCATACTACCGTCATCTCTCTGGGAAGGATGCCAAGATTTCCTCAGCCCCAGGCTCAAGATAACTTGGAAGGGGCCTGCAAGGGTTTCGTGCATGTGCACCAGTTGTATTGTCACAAGTCCTGTCTTGGCAGAACTCACTACTTCAATCCTATATAATAACAAACAGGTAAACATTTCTGCCATGAAATTTTTAAGTTCCAACTTACGTTAATGCTTATTTGACTGCACAGAAACTTGATTACTCAATCCCACAAGCCTATACTAGTACTGAAAATCGAATGTCATTGAATTTGCATTGACAGAACATCTGTTTAAACATGCAAGTCACAACTCCGCCAGTGCATGTACAAGTTTGGGCAGACAATTTGCAAAAGTGGAGTGAGCTATAATGCATACAACTTTGATAACCTGAGAATGTGTACTGTTTGCAATTTCAAAGGAAGAAGCCAAATCCAGCGGTTCAACACTGGACTGTCCAAGGTTGTGAATAATTTGAAAATATACAGCACTGTCTGTGTATAGTTAATGGCTGGTCAACAGTGCTAGCTTATCATGATTTTTCAGCGAGCTACATGAGAAATTCAGTAGAGACTGGTGCATCCACTACAATCATTTCTGAAATCAGGTTTCTGCACAGCATGAGGAATTGTTCTAGAAGATGCCTACACTCTACTGGTACATTTGTGTTGTATCTGAGTGGACTCATAGAACTGTATCCTCTTTCCAATTTGGGATTTCAAAGTTTGTAATCTACTATGACCCAGCCATGTTTTTATAATACCTATCACTAGAGCCCAAGGGCAAACACTACCCTAAAGGTGTTTAGACAAAACCATTGGCTGTGAAAAAAACTATGCGTATCCTGACGAAAGTACACAGAAGAACGAAAAAGAAATAAGAGCTTGAAAAGCAAGGTCTAGAGTAAATGAAGACAAAAGGAATATATGAGAGAGGCCACTTGACTTACTAACATCTCATGGATAAAATGGCGAGGGCTGTAAGAACAAGTAGGGGAGCCATTCTCCGATTGAATCTGCGGTGGGACTGAACTGCCAATGGCGATGTCTGTCTTACTTATTTTATTTTATATCCGTGAGTTTCATCAAATGTCAGTTCATGAGTTCTAGCAATTGAAAGCCTGACCTTCCCAATACTTTTATTAACCGCTAAACTGTAGCCATAGTAGACTTTATGTTTCCGAGCAATACGTTACTGTAATGTTGAAATCTTTAAAATAAATGGCACATCATGTGATGACAATGTATGCATATCAAGAAGTTGCAGTCCACTTTTCCCAGCTACTCGTGGGACCTGGAACACGCACCAACAGAAGTTTCATGATGTCATACAAAGGGGAGGATCCTATTTTTAGCCCAAGATTAGAATTTTTTTAGCACTATGATGACTTTAGGATGGCAAGTTTTGGATCTAATTTTATGTTTTCAATAGTGAGAAACACCCAGTGTATGTGTCTTCAGGTACCCTTTATTGAAGTCTCTCATGAGTTTTACAGGGAAGAACGCTGTCCTACAAATCATGGTGGAGTATGACCTGTTTCTCTGGTAACTGGTTTGCGATACTGCCTCCACTGAGTGGCAGCGTAATATACAAATTTCACATCACACACCGGCGAAGTAACTGAGGGTGCCCAGCTCCAGCTAGCTATCATATAAAATGAAACGTCACTGCTCACTGGTTTTCCAACTTGCCATGGGGGGTTTGCCTATAGCAGGTTCATCATGCACTACATGCCAGCAGCTCTGTTACTAGAGTATACTGTGACACTGCCATGCAATCCAGCAGACAACACATTGACCCAACTGAAGTGGGTCTATGTAAGTCTATACACGTTCTCAGATCATGATCAATTTGAGGAAATAATGAATTTTATCATAACTTCCTGCCATGCAGGAAGTGCTTGCAAGGGTTCACAGCCCAGTGTTGCCGAGTGGCATAAGTTCCCACTCAATTTTCATGCCTGCTTGACTGAACTGAAAACACAATGAAGTACTTGACTAGCTCACTTTTCCCTGGCAAAAACGCGATCCCATGGTAGCAGTCAGCCATTTTTTTCACGATCAAGTACAATCGAATACTCATGGCTGGGATATGTCATATTTCTGTCTTTATTACTATTTGCGATGCAACCTGTCAAACAATCTAGCATAACCCCACATCACACCTTCCTTATAGCTACTTTCTCTCAACATCAATTAAGGATTACCTTACTGTGTGCCAGCTCATATACCTCAGAATTACATGTACTGACTTACACGTGTTGTAATTGATGTTACTTCTACAGTTAAAGTTTTGACATTCTAGATGGGTTTTTATCAGATTTGTTATGTGGGCGATAAATTCAGATGAAGCAATCTATATGTGCTGATGAGAGAGAGAGTGAGGTCTCTTGTCTAATCTAGATAGATATTCTGGCCTTGGTAGAATTTGAATAGCCTGTTCGTAACAATGCACGTGATTCCTACAAGACTTGGTATTGGTCAAATATGATCTGTTTACTCCATTTTCTTGTACATTCATAGACCCCTTAAGCTTACTCTAGCCTTCACAGGCTGCATCTCAGAGCTGAACATGATGTTCGAATTCCACAGTTAGTGAAATACCTGAAGCTTTTTCTTGGAATGTAATGAATCTCCACAGGTCAATCATGACTTCAAAAGCATGATGCATTATATGTGGAAAGTTAGATGTCCAAATGGAGACAGATCAGAGACAGGTAGAACAATTCAACACGTATACGAGATATTCTTTCTTTGCACCAGCATAACGAATTAACAAAAATGACGTTTCGGCCAGGATTGCCCTGGCCTTCATCAGGTTAATCTAAAGTATGAGTAAGAGATAGTCAGGTTTGCATTGTTATGGCAGCTAGCTTGCGTATCCTGGGCAGGTACATGAAGAGTATGTGTAAAGGTGTGATTCCCGTGAGGGGTTGTATGCCGTGTATGGATAAGGCTTGTATGTTGTATGTGTATGGATCCTGATAAGGGTTGTTTGTGTATGGATAAACTTAAGGGTTATATGTTGTATGTGTATGGATAAGGGTTGCATGTGTATGTGTATGGATTATACCAGGCTTAAACCACAACGGATTCATCTCGAGTCCGGCATCATTGTTCATAGGGTTTTGTGTTGTGTGAATCCACAGCACTTCTTTTGCCTGTCGTTTGCTGACCTTCTTTTCCCTGTTGATGATTAAACCTGCCTATCTCTTACTCATACTTTAGAATAACCTGATGAAGGCCAGGGCAATCCTGGCCGAAAAGTTGGTTTTGTTAATTCATTATGCTGGTACAAAGAAAGAATGTCTTGTACTGTATACATGTGGATTCCCAGCAAGAAGTTTTATCTTAACTCAACGAGTGAATTGAGAAAAGCATGGCATGCGGAGAGTGTGAATAAAGGAAATATGCAGCTGTTTATAATACAGTATGCCAACAGGTTTGCATGGAGTTCACCCCCCCCCCCCCCTCCCACACCCACCATGAGGGCTTTCCATTTTGTGGTTTACAGCTTGATCCACTAGCGCTCTTATGTTCTGGTACCAGAGTGAGTAACTCACAGGCAAGGAAAAGCTAGGAAAGAGTTTGGTGTTGGGAAGATTTTCAATTTTTTCCCTATGTCCATTGCTCAGATTTGTAATGCACAAGACGTGTGCATCACAATCTAAATCCAACTCAAGAACGTTATAATTGCTTTTGCTTCATCTGTTCATACCATTCTCTTTAGTCTACCGTGCTTTCCCATGACATTTGCATTGCCATCTGGTGAATGCCAGCTGTAGGCTGAGTTGGTATTGATGCCATTTTGGTCAGTTATCAAGCCTGGTTTCTCAGCCACTCCAACATAGCAGAGGAAGCAGAGGCTGGTGATCCGAACCTTCTATTTGTGGTGTTTGGTGTATATACAAACATTTCCCAACATTGGCAAAGGCTGAGACTTGTCTCCTTCGTGAGCAAATCTCACAGTGAGCTAATGTGTTCTAATCCAAAGACAATTCGGACATTTAGTTCTGTGAGAGGTCAAGTTTTCATAGCTGCTGAATGACAAGGGGAGGTCCATTTTGTCCCTACTGATTAACACTTCAAAAAGGTACTTACCGATTAACTTCCTGCATGTGATGTACAACAGAAAAGGTAGCTGCCATTGTTCATGTCAACTACTTCAATACAGCTTATTGCTTGACGGCAATTACTTGGACCTTCTCACCATTTTCTTTCCTCAGAATCCCCTGCACTTGTTAATTCCTTGCAATTGTCTTTTGCAACAACCACAATGCTCACTGGTGAACCGACCTTACCGTTCTTCAGGCGGTCAAGATGATGAACTGAGCTGTGTTTCGCAGAGGCTTGGCAAATGGGAACACCTTCTCCAACCATCTCCTTGGCAAAGTTCATTTTCACTTACTTCTCTGAACATGGTGAGCTGGCTCTTCCCATAGTCTAATCTCTCTGGCCAAGCTCTTCTGCACAATTCTAGAGCACTGACAACTCTTCCCGTTTTATTTCATGGTAACGTCTTACCGAAAGATATCTACATGTAGATTCTCACCGAACACAATACAATTCATGTTGTTAGTGTAACGCTTGACGCCATCCTGTCGTTGACCAAGTTTCTTCATGCGGGTCGTTTCCAAATGATCCACCTCCATCAACGTTTGTGGAACTATCGCCTGAACTGTGTGCATGGCTCGCTTGCCGGCTGCATGAATCTTCGAGTGACACTTGTCAGCGCAAGAATTTGAATTTGAAGATCTAGACAGCAGAAGCCGACATGTCCTCCGACAGAAGACAAACATTCCTCCGGATCCAAACGAAGAAGGTCTCCAGTTTAGAACTGCTCCGTTTTTCTGGGAGTGCTTCGTTGAAGTTTTTCAGTGATTTCTTTCATGGCTTTAATCGGCTGGTGGGTGTGATGCTCACCTAAAGCAAGACAACCTCCGCAAATTGGAACGCGCCAGGATTTGCAAAAATAGCTTAATGGAAGATTATGTTGTGTGCAGAGCGGAGAAGACGGCACGTCTGTTTGTAAAGACAGTGATGCTCCATCCACGGGGAGAAGGCTAACACCATGGCCAGATATAATAAGGCATGGGCCACCAAGTCCTCTTTGAAGAACGCCAAGTCACACTTGGCACATCATGATCACATCTCTGGCTTTCCATCGGTACCCGATGCTCAACCGTCACACTCAAATTCTTGCTCAGCCGTCCGAGGAATTTCTTCGGTGAAGCAGAAGCGCCCTTTTCCGGCAACGGACTCATCGAAAGACACGTGCACAGAGGACACGTGACGTTGTCTTTGTGTCCTGTCGGCATTTCGAAGTCATCGAAACATGACTTGCAAACGGCTGTGTAAACAGCATAAAACACGAGCGTCCTCCTTCTCATGCAGACATATTGGGCACAAGATGCAAGCACCCACGAGCAGCCGGCCATCTGTTCGTCGGCAGATTCTGCCATAGAAGTTTCCCAGGTGAGTGAAATCCAGAAAGCTGAACAACGTCTTTCCATTTGTAGAAAGAGGAAAACGCGTAGCTCGCAGTACGTCAGTCGCTGTGCTCCAAGGCTCTATTGAGTCGCGCTCAAGTGGGAGACAACCCGGACAACTGCTGTAGACCCTGACGCCCGAGATGGCGTCATTAAAAGTTGTCATTGTCATCCGTCTTTAACCGAGCTAGGTCGGGGCTACCGAGAACTAACTCGAGAAAGGGCCAGAGGCGAAGCCCAGAGTACATGCTCATGTGAGCCATGTCTATGCGAGGCAGAACTGAGACCGAAACTTGGGCTTGCATCCTGATGGCCATGCCTGAATGGGAGAGAAAGTTACCACAAAACATGCGGTATGCTCAGCATGATGGGTTATTGCTAAGCTAGGATCCTATGCACATCTTAGTGTGACAGCCGGGGCCGGCAAATTTGACCTGGTGGCAGGCGGAGCCCTACTTCTGCTCACCACCTGGCCGTTGGTCTCCCATCCAATTTTTACCAGGTCAGCATGAAGCACGATACATTCGTGTAAACGCGTACATTGCTGGCCGATTGCTGTACTCCAGGCATTCGGCGCTAATAGGCCAGGCTTGTCAAACATAGAAGCGCCATTCCGAACAATTTTCTGCCAGTCCGGACTCGAAACTTTAACTGATGGCAAGTTGGACAATTTCTCGGCAAGAGCTTTGCTTTGCCATTCTCGTTGAAAGCCACTCCATCGTCTCAGCACCCTTGTTTGAGGTTGTTCTCAATGCCGTCAAGGCTCGCAATCCTGCAGATTGGGAAGAAACCGTGTACACATGCTTCGGGGCTAGCGTTAGAACGTATGTAAGGCAGCATCTGGAAAACAATTTGCCAGTGACGGACATCTATGCTGTTTGTAGAATTATCCGCCGTCGAATTAATGACATCGCCAGTTGCTGTGGAGGAAGCCTATTGAATCCTCATGAGAAGGAGCGCTTTTCTTTGGCGATGCAAGGGGCTGAAACCGCCAGACACTGGACATTTCACGGTGAGCAGTGCGTGTCTCCTGGAGAGGTTTGTTCTAATATTGTAGCTTTGCGATCAGTGATAGCTACTTTGTCCGCCAACTGCCAGAGAACATCGCTGAACCTTGTAGCACATCAGTTGACAGAACTTCTCGAGTATGCAAAATCACTTGAATGCGCATGCCGCTACCCAAGGCGTAAATACATGCTACGAAAAAGTTCCATTGGCAGTGCTTTGCTGTATAGCGCCTTCAAGGAATTTGAAAGACGCTACAAAGAGTTTATCCGCGAGCTTGATGGAACTGCTTGTAGCTTCAACATGGCGCAGGCAAGGGCTCAGATGGATAAACCAAAAGATGACTTTCCAAGTTTTATAAAACGCGTCAGGAAAGCTCTGCAAAGACGACCGCACAAGGGCCTACACCGTAGTCATCAAATCAATCTTGAAAAGTTGGATTACTGTTCGATGTGCCAAAATGTGCAAAAAATTAGAAATATTTGGGCGCATGGTGGAAAACTTACGATTTCAAGAATCCGCGACTTGTTGGGTAAGGTGAATACACTCTTGTGCGTCTTTGGTCTCTGTCACAAACAAACCGCGCAAGCTATTAAAGGCATAGATGTGATAGATGCAACACAAGGTCTACCCGAAGAGAAGTATTGGTGTCTTTTGCAAATCGAAGAAAGCGATGGCATTCCGTTAGAAAGTTCGAGATGTACCAACAGAATGCTACGTCCCCGAGGCAAACATTTTGTCGGCAGAGTGCGAGAACTGCTTCACATCAAGTCAGTGTTAACTCAACACACGTCTCAGGGAAATCAAACTGTGGTGATCTTTGGAGCAGCTGGGGTTGGCAAAAGCTACTTGGCTACAGAAGTTGTCCACATCCTTGCAGAGATCTACAAAAGACAAGCTTGGTTTAACTGCGCAGACAATCGGGAGCTTCAGCTTGATTTAACACAGTCCAAATGTTCCAAATACAACACTGTTGATGACATTTCCTCTGATGTCATCTTCCCAAAATTAAACATTACACAGACAACCAACACTAGAACTCCATCAGAGAATGAAATCCTTTTCATTTATGATAATGTTTGTTCGTCAACGATGCACAACATCAAGAAGAGAGTTATGACAAGTAGCTCTTCTTCAATTATCACTACCAGAAGCACAGCAGTGAAGCAATTTCTTCAACAGGAGTTACCGTCAGTTTACACCATCCACCTTAGACCGTTTTCTTCAGCTGAGAGTTGGAACCTTTTTCAACAAAACATTAAAGTTGACAATTTGGAAACAAAAACATGGATATTACTTCACAAGACATTGAACAAGGTTTTAAGGAACCTGCCACTCTGTGTAAGCATTTACTCTTCATTAATTAAATTCACTGCTCTGAAGGATTGCCACTCTACACCACACAAACTTCAGGAAACATTATCTTCTAAAGAGTGGAGTGCTATTGAAGAAAGGTTTGTAGACTGCCTTCATGTCAGAGGTTTCACAGGCATTTTACAATGTGCTGAAAGTTATCTACAAGAAAATCCTCTTGTAGTGCTTCTGTTGGCTAAAATCTGTGTTGCCAACAGTGAATTTATTCCTTGGAACGTTATCAGCAAAGCACATACAAGGGTTTTGTGCGTGCAGAGATTTCATGTGACTGGTCACAACGATCTTCTTCTGGGACTTTTAAGGGTTACTAACTGGTTGTTTTCAGACTGTGGTCAGGACACATTGGTGAGATGTCGAAATTCTCTAGAAGAGTTGGGCTTGATAAACTGGGAGGACTCAACATCAACTGTAGTTCTTCATATGTTGACACTTGAGGGTGTTAGAGATTTGTTAGAAAGGAGATGTCTGTTTCTGTGCGATCTTCTTTCAAAGATGCCTTCTTACAATTGTGAATTATCCGATTGTACTACAGCAATTTCTCTTCATCTTTCCGCAGAACTGCTTTTGCAAACAATTCTCAGTTGTGCCAAAATTCTGCAAGAAGCAGTGATAATAACTGAGGAAAATTCCTCACAGGAAGCAGCTTTTTCAGCTTTTGAATTTCTGGCCAATTGTGTTGAAAAAGGTGCTCTGAATATTCTGTCTGAGATTTTGGCAGCCAAAGATATAAGAGCCATTAACTCTTGCTTGGCTGAGGTGCTCTACCTTTTTCAATCCTCATGTCATTTAGGAGTTGCAAAGCAGGACATAGTCTGTTGGATAAAGCTATACCAGCAATTTCCTTTTGAGCAAGAGCACACAAGGTCAAGAGGCTTGAGACTGGTTTGTTTAGCCAGAGAAGCTATTGAGGTGTATGGCAAGGGAAAGACTGGAGAGGCTGCTTCAAAGTTTGAAACGTTACTATCCGAGTTTGTTTCCTTTTACGGTGAGAACTCCTACATGGCAGCTGCTACTCACTGCCTGATAGCTACAATTTTAGAAGGGGTGAAAGGATCAGTGGCACGAAAGACATATTTGGCAAGAGCTGCACTTGCATGTTCACGACTGTCCACAGAACCCTCAAACGAAGACGTGTATTCTGCAATACACGAGACCATGAGAGCTAACTCCTATAACAGGCTGAACGGTATGGCAGGAGTAAAATTTTTCGTTTGGCATAGTCTGGCTGGGTTTCGAGCGGAACGTTTTGAAGAGATTGATTTTGAAGACTGGAAGGCCGTTTTCCTGATGATCATTTTATCTCAGCAAAGACAGCAATTGGCTATAAAAATCATAACTGAACAAAAAGGTGCAGAAGGCAAACACGACTCAAAGATAATTCTCAGTTGTTCATCACTAATTCAAGAATCCAGAAGTGAAATACATTTGTGGAACATCTTGCAAAAACGGGGCCGTTCTTTACGAGTGATGGTAAAGACCTACTCTGTTTTTGAGTCTGAGATTTTCAATGTACTGATCAGTAGCACTAGGGGAGAACGGCTACTTGGCACTTTCTGGAGCTATCTAAAAGACCTTATTGGAGACCTTTGCCTTGCTCTTTTGCAGGCTGGGCAGTTGTCAGTTATATCAAGGCTGTTGTGGAGGTTTATACCGGGAGAACAGGAACATACTATGCAGAAAGAACAGGTGATTGAGGGGATTCCAAGATGCAGTGCGGAAGACAGCTACATGTTTGTTCAAGCAGAGTACTTAATAAAGGATGATCTCCTAGAGCTGACAGCAATCATTAAAGTATTTTATGAGCTACATATACTGAAGGAAAGCAAAAATTTTGAAACAGCACTAACTGGCCTCTTGGCTGTTTTGAAGCAACTGCTTGCCATGTGTTCAAATAATGACAAGCTTTTTCCTGGATGGGATTACGATACACTTCTTCACACAGCTATTGGCTATGTTGGATGTCTGAGCACCATTTTGGGACGAACACGAACCCAGAGTAGCTTCAAAAAATTGGTCAGTTTGTCCAAGAGTAGTGCTATTCCTTTGGAGTGGAGGGCAGCCCTTCAAGACATGGTTGCAAGAGTCAGTACCCAATGGGACCAAGATAATCAAAGCACTATTTATGATTCATTTGCTCAGTTGCAGACAGATTTGGTGCAAGGGCATTTTACACATGCCCGAAGTGGAGCTCTTAGATGCTGGAAGGAATTGGCTCATGTCTTTGAAGAGGTACTCACTAATGGGAATGACCTAAAGTGCAAATTTCCTGTGGTTGAAACATTTGCATCCATGATGTTGGATTTGGCACAGACTTTGCAACAATTGTACATAAAAGAAGGAATGCTTGCATCTGCGCGATGGTTTCTGACATTTCGCATACAATGCTCCATGGAGTTAGACTTCTACCTTCTCGCTGCGAAATGTCGTCTGAATTTTGTTGAGTTTCTCAAGGAGAATGGACAACTTAATGAAGCACTGGAGCAATGCAGAATTGCTGAGCATCATTTAGAAGAGGAATTGGGGGATGACTACACGGACTGGCTACCATTTATGCCGAATGTCACTATGATGAGAAAAGACTTAGAAGAGGAAGTGCGAGAACATGAAAATTCCATAAAAATACCCTGAAAAGCATTTGCAATTGGAATTGGCATGCCCCTAGTATGTGAGAACACTTCATAATGTAATCAAGTCATCTGAAAGCTAGCTGACAACTTGATGATGGTTTGGAAAGGCTATTTCCTTCATCAGTCTTCATTTTTTTCCCATTCCAGCTGCCATTTCTTCTGTCGCCAGTTTGGGGATATTAATTTTAACCCATCACATGCACCTTGATTTGTTGCATTCTATTTTAAATACACGGCTTACTATGTCCATTGAAAGTAAAAGAACTGCAGTTGTTGTTGAAAATGTCTGAAGTTTGAAGTTTTTTTTTTGTTTTTGTTTTTGGCTGGCTTATCCCTTTCCCTTCTTCATGGAAACATACAGTAATCCATGGAGATGATCCTGTCATAGGCCAATATCAAGTCAACACTCAGCTTCTCTTGACCTTGATTTGATTCTGTTTTAGTGAACGGTCTCATTTTATCTGTGGAATTCATCACAAAGTAGTAGGGAATAATTCTCTCAGAGTCCTTGAAGATCTGCTGGTGTTGCTTCCGGGTTCATATGTAAATGAGCAATTTTATTGAGGGCTAAGTATCTAACCACTATCGGAAAAGGGTGTTGAGAAAAGTAGAGAAGCTGAGTCCTATTGGTCATGTTGGGCACTGCAGAAGAAGGATGGTCCATGAGATGTAAAGTAGATGTCTCTGGATCCTGCACCACATGCATTGTTGCAGCTATAGCGAGTTGTTCTTCTGGGTGTATGGCAGGTCACTGCAATTGCTACAAAATTGCTACCTGATTAAGTAACCTGCCTTGCCTGATGCTTGACGTTTTTCAAGTTGCAGCTGCAAGAACCGTCATGAAATGAGCGGCTCACTGGTTCTTGAGCAGGCTCAGCTGAAGGACATGCTTTTGAGGAGATTTGATGGAAAACATTCACTGTTGTATACACTGTTTTGTGGAAATATCACAGTCTAATTCTGTTTTATTTTGTTGTTGGGTCAGAGTAGTAGCTACTATACTATTGCAAGTGTAGTACTATGTACTTAATTAATTCCAGTACTTGCAATGGTACAGTGATTGCGTTGATACTTGTCACGTCTTATTATGTGTCATGAGAAAGCTTTTCAGGTTTTGTCTTAAAACTGTTTTCATTTTCCTGTAGGTTTCCTTGCGTAAATCTGGTACTCAAGCTATGTTATTGACTGCCAAAAAGAGATTGACAACATGTTGAAAGATTCTCTGGCCAAGAACTGAAGGTTTGCTCCCTGTGCTGTCTAAGGCCCACTAACTTTACTCCAGCTGGTTAGCTGTGCCCAGCGAGCAGCTTGCGCAGGGCAGTGGTCGTCAGTTGTGTGGGGAGCATAAGAACTTACCAACGGGTGTGGCCAGAAACACAGCATGCTGCCTCAGTTGTAATAAAAGTCCAGATTATCAAAAGAAGGTTCTAGAAAAGTTTTCCTTCTCAATCTTCCTTCATAGAACCACAATACGTATACCGGTATCCGAAACAATACCCTCGCAGAAGCGCTTGGCAGAAAGAATGCCCTTATCAGCTGTTACTTCGATCTCAGCAAGGCATTTGACAGAGTAAGGCACAAGGGTCTCATGGCAAAACCTGCGCATTTGGGAATAGCAGGATCTTTACTGAACTAGTTCGGTGAATACCTAGAGGGTAGATCTCGATCATTGCATTCGAATTGATGGAGCTGAGTCTCCATGGAAAAATGTATATCGGCTGGCGTGCCCCAGGGATCTGTGCTAGGACCCCTTCTTTTCCTAATCTATACATTTGATCTAGAACAATATACCGATGCTGAGGTTACATGTAACCGGTTTGCTGACGACACCGCGCTATGTACCATCGCCCTGTCAATGCCAAGCTCAATTTGATACAACACTTACAGAGAGCTACCACAAAGGTTGAAAAATGGCTGAAAGATTGGAGGCTATCTGTCAACTTAACTAAGACTACGACAATGGCTACTACGAGGAAACCGTTAGACCAACTGCAATTAAACACTGACCTGTATGGCGAATCTCTACCCTCTGCTAGACATCAAAGGCACCTAGCTATATAGGAGTCTCCATTTCTTCTGACCTCCGGTGGATTCACCACGTACACGTCCACCGCATTTTGTCAGATGCTGCAAGGCTTCTTGGTGTTCTCAAGCGACTTAGATCTTCCTTACTCAACCAGCCCTGGCATGCTTCTACAAACTATACATCAGACCTCTTTTGGAGTATGCCGGCGTTGTTTGGAGTGGCTTGTCCAAGACCCAAGCCGATCGTTTAGAGCACTTTCAATTAAAAATAGCGGGGATCATTCTCCATCAGCCTCTCTATAGCCATATTGTAGTCCCTTTGTAGCGTCTCGAGCAGTGGATATCGGATCGTGTCGAGCGAAAGTCACAAAGCTCGCCATGCATATGAAGCCAGTTTTTCTGAACCGGGAGATTGGTCGAGCGATTGACTAAGGTCGTGTGATTTTTATTTCGGCTAGGTGATTGGTCGCCGCAGATTCGAGTCCGCTGTGCGCTCCCAGCCAGAGTTAAGGGAATGAGAAAATGATCGGTTATGATTTTCCCCCAGAGTCCGTCCACTCATACATTTCTTAGCACTACTGTATGTGGTAATTCTGCAACAAGCCGCGGCCACTCGGTACGGTGTCTATCCGGTGTTCGAGGTCAGCTACGGTATTCACCTCCACTGGTATCCTGGTACTACAAACAGCGTACCGGAGCTGACGTCATGGTAGGAGGAGCAGTTGAAGGACGAAGAACCCGCGAGTTGGTAGCACGGCGGACTGAACGAACAATGACGACGTACGCCCCGCCCTCCTCAACCGAGGCCAAGGGCACAAGGCCACGCAACAAAGAGGGGAAAGATTCCAGCCTCCGCGGTTGTCAATTAGTTGCCCTCCTTCATTCCGGGAGACTCGTATTTCCGCCGCCGAGTTGCTTTAGCCTTCCGTTTGCGAGGCGTCATTCAGATAGTGATATCTTAGCAAAGCGGTATTGGGCCCGTGCAAAACGCCTTTAGGCTGATCGAACTTCAAAAAATTGTTTATATATCGAACTTGTATTCCTTTTGAAACCAATATCTCTTCTGCTCTTCTTCGTAAATCTGAACTCTATGCTGCTCTAATATCTGATCTCCGTCATTCTTCCTACTTAGAAATAGTTGACCACGGCGAGGTATAGAATAAAGAGAAAAATTTTATAAAAGCCTCTCGCCTCAGGAGGACTCTGTCCCACGGCACCGATTCGCCTAGCAGACGGGAGTCACCTTCACTATCCATTACGCCATCATGACCGCATCCTCAAAAAAGGATGGGCTCCAGCGCAGCTTCAAGCTTAGGCTATCCCGTCCACACGGGAGTCCGTCGAAGATGTTAGCCTGAGTAATCCGAAGTGTAAGCACGTACTACGTGATTTGTACACGACGGCCTCAAGGAAGTATCGGTCGTTCGCTGGCTCAGCCAGAGTATACAATAGAAATAGTTGACCGCCGCGACGTATAGAATAAAGAGAAACATTTTATAAAAGCCTCTCGCCTCAGGAGGACTCGAACCCACGGCCCCGATTCGTTCATCCTACTTTGCTAGTTTGGAGGTAGGGTCACGTGGCTTTCTATCCCTTTATAACTTTGAAACTCTAAACTCAATCTTACCCTCATCTCTCCTTTAACCGTTCCTCGCCTTGCCACGCTTTGCAGTTAATTAATCGGTCTTCCGCTCTGGGTCCGCAAAAGCGATTAAATTTCGTGAATTTCTTAGATGATGATTTTGCATTGCTAAGAAGCGGTACTGTGGCAATTCGCAGCTGTTCTTTGGCTGTGGAACCATCTACAGTGAAACCCTGTAATTACGGCAGTCAAGCAACTGGAGCAAACTGCCCGTAATTGTTGTGGGTACTTGCATTGCGGGCTCCATGCCTAAGGCGCCATCCCACCCTATCCAGCTTCTCGGCTCCTTGCAGCAGTTTCCTTCGTGGCAGTCTTGCCCTTTGATGGCTAACGTTTTTTCTGGGAGGGCCCTGAAGAAAACAGCAGTGTCATCCATATTGAAAATGTCCTTGGTCGCGAAACTTTCGCAAAGCGCTGGTAGGCGACCTATCCAGTCCGAAACGGTGGCGTCGCTAACTGGCTTGCTCTCGCCGTAGGCCGCGCTTGGGAGAAGATCTTGTGCCAGTGTGAAAAGGCCTTCCTCGCAGAACGGTTTCGTGACCAAGGGACACTAGTGTAGCTTGTCAGATTAGGGGTGGCTCTTTGGCAACAGGCTTTAAATGGAGATTGGCGATTGCTGCAGTGTTGTTCTCGTCATGTAACACCTACGTGGCACGCAACATTTTAAAACCATCGTGGACAACGCCTAAGTGCGAACTCCTTCAATCTCTAAAGTGGCCATCACTTCGCTGGCGTCGAACCATACAG
>JAOWAW010005695.1:0-18639 GCA_028565695.1 Nicola tetela | reverse complement strand
CTTCTTCTTCTTCTTCTTCTTCTTCTTCTTCTTCTTCTTCTTCTTCTTCTTCTTCTCCTTTGTTGTGTTTTTGGTTTGTCAGCAAGAACAATTTGGGTTACCCCACCATAAGTTCCTTTGCACATTCTCTCTGGTCTGCTCCCTCTGTACACTTATCAGGGTTGCCACACTACAGTTAAAACCATAGGCTGCAGATTTTTGAGGTTTGTTTATTTCTCCTATGGACATTTGGTGTTCACCTATGGATAAATGAAGAGCACTGGCTGAAGCACAAAATTTTATACCGTTGGTGTAGATCTCCTGTGCACAGTAGGTACTACATGTAGGTCTGCTGTAGTTTTGGATACATTTGTTGTTCATGTTGATTGTGCAGTGTCTCTGTGGGTCTCAAAACCGGATATGAAACCTGATCTTCCAGAGTACCTGTTAGTCAGGCACGATTGGCAATCCAATCCAAGTGGTATTGAACATAAGAATGCTGCCAGTGATGGGTCTCTGTCGCGTACCAGTCACGCAGGTGTGCTGAAATTCAGCAACTGAGCTTCAACATGATCAAGCGCATGCACAGGGTAGAAGCCAGTAGATCCATAAATCAGAACAGGAAAGCTCCACTGTGACTTTCCCCACTGTTCCCGTACAGTACTAGTTCATGTAAAGTGATGTAGTGTGTATACTAAAAAGATCCCCAGTGCATAGTGCTCACCTCCCCACCTTGTCTCCACAAGGGTACAATGTTCATGGCCATGTAGTACTTACATGAATCCCAGAATTAAAAAAGTGGAGTTTGAGGCGCCTTAAATTTAAATTTTTCCTGAGGGAGAACCACCAGACTTGTGCCTTTTTGTTATCCTATAGTGCCTACAGATTCTTCTTCTGAAGTTGTTGTGACCTTGCCTTACCCATCATGGGTTGTGCTTAGTGTGTTCAACAAAAGATGGCATAGCCAGCAGACGACAGATTTCTCTGATTGCTTACTGAGTACTTGATATCTGAATGATAATACAGGAAGACTACATCATGGTTATGACAGTTTATTGTGAACAGACTAATTGGATTGTTTTCTGTGTCGTAGTGCCAAACTACTGCAATGCATCAGCGCTTGTTGTCACCTTTGTAGTGGTGAACCACAATGAAGAGAGTCTGAACAAAAAGGCTGAGGCCTGGGAGAAACGGTAAGCAGGTGGAAGACAAAGGAGGGGAATGAGAGTGCGTGAGTGAGAGAGAGAGAGAGAGAGAGAGAGTGGAATACCCAAAAGCAAAGGAAGTGGATGAGTTTTCCGTCAGGTAATCTGCAATGTGACAATTGCATGAGTGCAGTTTAATTTGTTGTATCATTTACACAGAGTATGCTAGGAGTTCTCGGAGTCCTTCTGGTTACTCCAGAACTGAACAGCTTTGCAGCTTGATAATGATGTAGTCCTTTATTAGCTGGGATGAGAATGCCAGCTTTCAAAATGGTGCCATGCTGGATTAAGAGTAGATAGTTTTCCCCAGATCAAAGATTGTACTGGGGACTTCTCCTGTTTTATAAGATTTGTTTGCAGCTTTTCATGCACCTGAAAAGTTGTGGTGAATGCCTTTACAGTGTGGGAACCTGATGAAGCCCTATGAGTGAAACATTGTTCTCCTCTTCCATATCTGTGCTTTGTTGCTTTCAAATAAACAGGTTTCGCACTGTATTGTAAGTGTGCACTAGCTCCACGCATTGCAGCATCTAACTTAGGTCAGTAGTGAATAAGGGTTATGCCTGATGCCTGCCAGTTTTGTGTATGTGCTGGACTGTGTGTTGGACTATGTGTTCAACAAAGTTTAAGTATTTTGCATTTTTTTTGTTTTTCTTTTCATGCCTGCAGGTTTCTTGAGTTCATTCGGTACGAGTATGACAACCCACTAGAATTATCAATAACAGTTAATGCCAAGGTAAAGACAGTGTGTACAACAAGGATTATCACAGGCCTTTTAATGAGAAAACTGGCTCCTGTTAACTATTTGTCCAACCGTGATGTTATTGATGAATTCAATGAAAATTTCGTTATTGTGCATGTTTCTGTTGGTCGAGTTCTCCTCTTATTTTGCCGGCGTGCAATTTCTTCCAGCTGGCATGTAGCACAGCTGGATGGCTTTCGGTGTTGGGTCTGTGTTGCCCTGTTCACGTTGAAGTGTGAGGATAAGCCCTGGTGGTTTTCAGGGAGCTTAGTTTGGGGCTAGATGTTACCACTCTGCTGAAATTTCATCTCTGTTTGTCTGTCTGTCTCTCCCTCTGTCTTGTAGAAATTGTTTTGAAGCAAATTACTCCGATCTTAAACCGTGCTGTTCAATGTTGTGGACCTAATTTTGTTATTCTGGTCTCACTGATCCACACTTCCTCTGTTAATCTTCCTGTCTTCCCTGCTCACCTGCTAGTTTTCTTTCTCCCATCCTCCACCACAGAGATCAATCCAGGACGAGGTGAATCGGGAAAGCAAGGCAGATGAACTCACCATTGTCATCAGCTACATGCTGATGTTTGCGTACATCGCGATAACACTTGGTCAGTTCAACCAGCTGTCCCGTCTTCTGGTAAGAAAAGGGTGCACATCAGCGTTGTCAGGTTCAGCTCTGATGGTCGTGTTCGTTTTGACAAACAGTGTGGCTAAGCTGCTGAGGGAGCGATGTGAATCTGTCTGCTGTTTGAGTAAACTGTGTGTGTTTGTATGTGCAGGTGTGTTATGTGTGTTAGTATATGCATGTGTGTTATGTGTGTTTAATTTGTATGTGTGTTATGTGTGTTTGTATATGCGTGTGCTACGTGTGTTTGTATATGCGTGTGCTACGTGTGTTTGTTTAGTCAAAGAGGGTTTTTGGGAGCAACATGATGCTTTGTCATAATAGTTGGAAGTGAAGGAGAGCTAGAGCATTGGTCATGTGCTTCCCTGTCTTTCTCCTCCTCTTACTCATCTCTTGTGCTTCTGTTGTCCAGCAAACATCTTCAAAGGTGTTTCCATCTGCTTGTATAAATAATGTTCCTTGTCAGCTGACTATGTGTTCTTGTGCAAGTACACTGTGGACGTGTTTGTATCTTTTTCTTGACTGTGCTTCTTCTTCATACTGGTGGTGCAAGATGGTTTGAGATCTGAAGACAGTCCTTGGTTCGAGTGTTCACTATGTATTAATCATTCTGTCTCTCAGTTGGCCTCTGTCTCTCCTTCCATCGCCATTTCTGCTTTTTGGTACATTTCTAGTATGCCATCCAGCAGTTGGTCTTTATTCTTCTCTGTCTCATGTTGCTCTCTCTCTCTCCCTCATTCCTGCCATCTCTCTCTCCCTCCCATTCTTGTTCTCTCTCTCCTTTCCCTCCCTGCAGTAATCTGATTTTTTTGCTTTGTTATTTTGCAGATTGATTCAAAGATATTCCTTGGCCTTTCTGGCGTTATTATTGTTCTCTTTGCCGTTGGCTCATCACTTGGTCTTCTCTCATACGCCGGTGTCGAAGCAACATTAATCATCATTGAAGTCGTGCCGTTCTTGGTCCTGGCTGTCGGTGTGGATAACCTGTGCATTTTGGTGCAAGCGTTTCAGGTCAGACAACTTTATGAACAAGGATGGTGTAAAGTTGGATGGAGGGGATCAAGAAAGCAAAGAGAGTGAGAGAGAGAGAGAAATTAAACACATAGCTAAAGAAAAAGGTACGAAGAGTTGTGATGTGCCATGGTGAGAGAAAGGAAGAGAGAAAGGGGGCTGATAGGCTAGTTGGTTAAAGGAGAGAGAGTTCACATCTTGCATTACCAGTCAGGATGTCTCACCTGTGGGGTATGTCACCGTCAAGAATGGAGTGAATGCAAGGCTGTATCTCATGATCAAGAGGCCTGGTCATTTTATTGTGTTTGTTTTGTTTTCAGCGTGATGAGCCAGAGGAAGACGAGAGTCTGGAATCTCAGCTTGGCCGTGTTGTTGGGGAGGTTGCACCGAGTATGCTTCTCACAGGCATCAGTGAATCAGCTGCCTTCTATCTTGGTATGAGAAAAAAGTTGCCGTGTGGAGTAAACAACCCCAAAAGTCATTCTGGACTGAAATGCTGAGTTGCTGTGTTGGTTGGAGTTCCATTGTTTTATCCCTATCGTAGTTTGCTGTAGTTTTTCAGTTGTTAGTCCTCTGTGTTGATGTTGACATTGTAACTGGTGGTATTCTTTCTTTGCCTTTGCAGTGAGTGAGTGGGGGTAGTGTCTATTCTGTGCTTGTCTGTGTTGCTGTTTGTTAACAACAATTTGATTTTATTTCATGTCTGTTTGTGTTGATTAGGTGCACTTTCCTCCATGCCAGCAGTACGAACGTTTTCATTGTATGCAGGTACAGCAGTATTCATCGACTTTTTGCTTCAGGTTGGTTAATGTCCTTGGCATTGAGTTGACACTGTCAGTGTTCCTTACCGTATTGACATGTGGTCGTGAAGCTGCATACCCTGATTTATCAGTAAATAAAGGTTTCTGAGCATGATACAGAGGAGTACAGCAGTAATGAGGGTAGGCAGACTTGTAAATAGAGACAGTGTGGTGCAGTGTATTTATGCTGTACATCTCTACACCACCTGCCCATCTTCTATTTTTCCTCTTCCATTTTTCTCTCCATCTGTGTGTGTGTGTGTCTTTGGACTAAGCCTCTCTGTTTAGATGCCCCCAATTCATTGTTTCATCATATGTTTTAATTGCAGATAACTTGTTTTGTGGCCTTGATGACCTTGGATGCTAAGCGACAGCGTGTAAGTCAGCTCTCTCTGTCTCTCATTTACTCACTCAGTCACCGTCGCTCTCTTGCATACACACTGTTCAATTCTCAGAACTCAGTATGGAACAATTTTATTTGATTATAAACAAAAAAAGGTCAAACACATGTAACTGCAGGTTTCTGTGGTAGAAGAGAGGGCTCATTTTCTTTATGTGTCAAGGTGGGGTGACATTGCTTGATTTTGTTTCTGCAGTGGTCCTCCTGTGACTTCATTAATCATTATTCTAGAGTTTAAGACACATTCACATTCATAATTCCACTGTGTTTGTCTAATCTTTCCAGGATTATCTTTCTCAGAGGTAATTTCTTCTGAGCTCTCTGTGACTAGTTTCGCAGGAGGAAAAACTAAGAGTTTGATGAGTGATGTCTGTGCACCAAGCTGAAAAGCAGTGGAGTTTTGATACTTCGTTATTTTTCAGCACAAACTACCAAAAGCACCACTCTCTTTCACCGAGTCATTGACCATGACCTGCTTGCAGACACCAGCTCACATTTCTCTCTGTCTGCTGTTGTTGCGCAGGCGAATCGTCTCGACTGTTGCTGTTGCGTAGCCATGCCAAAGGATGTTGCTGGAGAAGTGCGGCCTACTCCTGGTGCTATTTACTTGTTCATCGAGCACATCTATGCTCCATTCCTGATGAGGAAACCGGTCCGTATTGTTGTGGTGAGGTTTGAAGTGCACTTTTCATCAGTTTGTATGGCTGTGAGCAGTTGAGAAACTGGCCTTGTTTCAAGGCTGGAAAGAGTAGGTGCATAACACTAACAGGCTTGTATTTGTGCAAGTGTGTATGTGAATTTTTCCTTGTTTGTATGAGGCTATGGTGGAGAAGAAAGGAGTCTTGTGTGATTGGCAAAATATTCTAGAGAAAGTGGAGAATAGTGAAAAATTGAATGGTTTTCTGTCAGTATACTAAGTACTGGAAGATGTTATTGCGTAGGTATGGTGTTTGTCTCTGCACGTGCTTTGAGAGGCCACTTTCCTGTTATTTCGTTCTTTTCATCTCTTTGGGAAAGGTGATGGTCTTGCTTTGGTTTAGCTGTGTAAAGTTTCTTTGAATAACACCACAAGTGCATGTCAATGTGTTTTTGGGGCTCACTAAAGCTCACCCCACCTTGTGGACTCAACAGCCGGATTATCGTATGGCGCCCGGCATATATCCACAGTGGACACTGTTTGCTTGTGGGTTACTAAGATGTGCATTCCATGTACTATTCATAAATCGGGTTACTCAGCTGCACATTCGCTCGCCCTACAATGCCCTGCATTCGTACCAGTATGTAGAGTTTCTTTTTGAGACAATTGAACTGAGGAGGAGAAATTGTGCTGAAGTGTCAAGTTCTTCTCTAGAAAATCCTGTTGTTTAAAAGTTAATGCTTTGCCCTCGCCCCTTGGTAGACACACAAAGGTCACAGACACACGAGTAGTTTCTTTGGCGTATCCTGATGCTTTTTGTCAGGATAGGTAGCAAGCAGTGTCACCTGGTTAAGACCTGCTGTGTCAGTCACATTGCCAGGAGGCACACGTGGTGACGTAGGGCACATTAAGGCATGATGCATGTGCTGCGAGTTGGCAGCGATGTACCAGCCAGCGTGTGAGTGAGTCAAAGGGGCTACTTTTGTACGGTGTACTGTTTCCAACTGCTGCGTAGCGTGCTGCTGTGCTGCATCTACTGGCGAGGCAGAAGGGGCGTGACACCTAACCACCAGGCTGGCAGGTGGTGCCGGTTAGGCCCCCTTGTAGCCCCTTGGCCAGCAGTCTAGTGGCAGCAGTGCAGTTGGACTGTGCGAGCAGCTGGCAGGCAGGGCTTACATTCCCCCAAAAAAGTCAGCATGAGGCCAAGATGTTCTGTGCCATAGTGACAGACAGGTTAGAGACAGTAGGCAACAGTACATGTATTTTTTGTTTGCACACAAGAGAATGTTGCAATAGTTACTCTCCGATAAGTGCCCTTTGCACACTGTCCGATACATGTTGAGGTGTACAAACGGACAACTAGTATGCTTCGCTTTGCCATCGACCCAGTGTCTTGATGAGCCAGTCTGGAAGTCCTCGGGCAGCTGCCATAGTGGTGGTGACGATGCGTAGGCTGCTGTAGACGGTGCTGTCTAGTCCAAGTTGTTGGCACAGGTTTTGTATAGTGGCCACAAGTCCAGCTCGATCCAAGGGGCGCCCTTCATGTGTGAGGAAACAGGCACCTGGGGCTTGGCTCTGCTATCGTAGGTACCTGGCCAACGTGTTGACTGCACAGACACTGCCACTGGAACACAAGATGGTGATCTGGACGGGCCTCGTAGGGCTAGTCTTAGTGCTGTGCAGGGTCAGCGCGATCTAATCTCCTGACAGGCCGACGTCTGAGATCAGTAAGGGAGCTGGACGATCATCGGCCGAGGCAACAATCTCCCTGCAGCATAGAAAATAAAAAAAAGCCCAGGGTCAAGGCAGACCACAGCATGGCATGGTCGTGATACTGATCAGGTGCCAGGCAGTGCCTCATAGCGGTCAGCACATCTATTGTTATTGGCAGTCATGGGCAATGCATGTGCTGGCTGTCTTGCGTGATGCCCTTCAGGACGAGATTCATACGGGCGCTTCCTGCAATAAGGTTACTGTAGCCGTTGTTCACGTGCAAGGAGTGTACACCAGCCAAGTACACTTGAATAGTTGTAGGCGCGAGTCCCTTAGCTGCCAGGTGTGCTGCAAAGGCCATGATGGGGAACTCTGATGCGGGAATGATGGCATGCCCACTTGCTGCGCAGAAGCTTGTGAACGCTTTCTGTCCTGTTGCGTAAACATTCTGGGTGCTGTCTTCTCTTCCTTGTTGCATATAGTAGCTCACAAGTCCAGCATCCAGAGCGGCGTGGGCATTGATGGCTCCTTTGCTGCTGATGGTGCCAGGCGCTGGAATTCCTGCAAGCTATAGCGAGACAAAGCATCAACAATTTGATTATCTAGGCCCGGTATGTGTGTAGCCAACATTGTGAAATTGGACTTAGCTGCAGTGTAGAATAGAGAACGCATCAATTTCATGACCGAGGGCGAGGTGGAGGAACCTGAGTGTACTATTGCCACCCCTGCAGCATTGTTGGTGTGCATCTCGATGTGCTGCCCTGACCATTTGGCACCCCAGATGGCGGCCGCAATGGTAGCATATAGTTCCTTCCATGTAATGCTCTCAGCTAGTTGTATTTCTGTCCATTGTTCATAGAGCCACTTGCTGTTGTAATAAGCTCCATACCCTAAAGAGCTGGAAGCATTAGAGAAAAGATGCTGGTTTGGCGATGGGGTCCAGTGTGGTTCTAGGAAGAAGCTTCTGCCATTCCATCCCTCCAAAAAATCGCTCCACCAACACAGGTCAGCAAAGAAATTAGCTGAGAGATGGATGGGGGTGTCGGGCGCGAGGCTGGTCTTGGTGAGGTCAACCATTCATCCGACAAAGGTGCGGCCTGGGACAACCACTTTGGCAGCTGAGTATAGGTGGCCCAGCAGAGACTGCAAGTCCCATTTGGTGGCCGTGCGGTGGGTCATCCCTTGGATGAGGGTCGTCAACCGCTGGAGCTTGTCGTCTGGGAGGCGAGCTTCCGTGCGCACACAGTCGAGGAGAATCCCTAGGAAGACAATTACGCTGGATGGTCCTTCGGCTTTGTCCTTGGCCAGAGGAATGCCAAGGGCATTGCAGATTGTGATGGCTGAATGCAGTTGGGTATGACACATTTTTCGCGGTGGGAGCAAGAATGAGGAAGTCATCGAGATAGTGGAGGATGAACTCCATGCCATGCTGTTGAAGAATCCAGTTCAAGGCATCCGTGACTTGGTTCAAAAGGTAGGGGGCACTGTGCAGCCCAAACAGGAGTACCTTATCAACGTAGTAGCTGCCTTCCCACAGCATTTCGAGCAGTTCCCAATTGGTTGGATGAACAGGAACATTTCGAAAGGCGTGTTTGATGTCGAACTTGGCCAGCTTACAACCCCGGCCAAGGTGCAGGATGATACATATAGCTGCGTCCTCTGAAGTATAGTGCAAATGGAAATCGTCGGGCAAGATGCCGTCATTGATGCTGCCACTCTCGGGGTATGACAGGTGCAAAATGGTGCACCACTTGCTAGACGTTCTTTTTGAAACTGCGCCAAGTGGTGGGCACTGCAAGTAGGGAAAAGGGGGTTGGGAATAGGGGCCTGCCGTGCGACCCATGCCACATTCTTCTAGGAGGTATTTGCTGATTACGTCCAGTTGCTGGTGGGCTGAGAGAAGGTTAGGAGACACACGGTACCGCCATAGGCCATGGTAGCCAATCTTGAAACCGTGCCGCAGGCAGTTGAGGAGGCAGTGTACGAACTCCTGGTCAGGGTGTGTGCTCAGCTTCCACTGCCAGGCTGGAATGCACAGCGGGGTAGTAGCACGGGTCAACCTGCACTGCTCATTAGTGGGTTGGGCAGCTGCAAGCATTATGCAGGGATGACTGACAGCCTGTGCGGCTGCAAACATGGAGCCGAGGGCAGTTTTGCCATGAGCACCCCTTGGCAGAGTTGAATTTTCTGCAGATCCCACGACCATCGTGGTGGGTAGCGCAGATGCCGGTGGACGACATGGTCATGGTGGCCGGTACTGAGGGGCCTGGCATGCCGGATCTTGGGTGGGTGGTGGCAGGCCTGCTGGGGGAGAAAGCAATTTGGCTTTTTGGTATGCTGGCTTTTGCATGCCCGATGAATACCCGGTTGTAGAGCTAGAGGTCCAGCTGGCTCCAGTCAGTTGGTTGGCCATTGGAGACACTGACAGCTGTTCGATGGCAGAATTCCCGATCCTACTGGAGCCAGCGCTTGCCCAAGAACTCATGAGATGCGTGCAATATGCTGGCCTGATAGCAGAAAAGTTCTGCCTCTCGATGCAGGTACCAAGTGACAATCACAGCAGTGTAGTTGCTGAAAGCTTTGGTCCATTGGAAGATGTTGTCAATAGACTGTTTTCAGCCGCCTGCGGGTCCAAGCACGACGACGCCACCTGCCTGCAGCTGGAGGCTCACCTCAGATCCCTCCACCACCTCATGCCATGAGTCAGGTAAGAAATCATACAGCTCACAAAACTGACCTGTGAGAGCACACTCAACAATCTTCTGTGGCCGGTGGCAGCACTGGTAGGCCAGGGCCAGAGGAGACCGGCAGTGGGAGATACTCTGCCGACAGAGATGCTGGTGAAGGCTGCGCTGCGCTGCCCAACGAGGGCGGCTGTAGGATGGAGGGAGCCGCTGCTGCGATCTGGGGATGTGGTGCACCAACTGCTGTGTGAGTAGCCAGCAGAGACTGCGTGGAGGTCAGGCTAGACAACATGGGAGGCAGTAAAAGTGAGCTGCCCGCACTTCCGGTCGAAGAGTCGACAAAGTGAATGGCCCATGGCGAAGTGTCACCCGCAGGAGCAGTGGCGCTTACCTGCGTGCGTCCAAGGTCAGCGATAGCATCTGACACAGCTCGATGAATTTCTGCCTGTAGGTCAGCAGAGAGTGGCAGGGGCGTGCTGGGTGCAGAAGCGTTGCCAGTGGATGAGCGGTGGCCAGACGCTGAGAATGTAGAAGTGCTAAGATCGGAGGCAGACGGAAGGCTGTGGCGCTCCTGTAGACAGCTGACGAGGGTTTGCTTGGTACCCACGTGGGACAAACCCGCGGAGCGACATGCGCGGCGGAGGTCATAGGCAGACATCACCTGGATTGATGCGGCAGAGACCGAAGGCTCACCGGCGCTTGAACCGTGAGAACGGGTAGCAGAAGAGCAGGATGATCACGACATGTCCTGTCCTGTGAGTTTGTCGATTTTTGCAACTTCCCAGAGCAGGCAAAAAGACAGCTGTGCTATGCACTGTGGCAATGCGATGGCTACAAGCCGCGGAGGCAGGTCAAGCGACAAGTGAGGGAGAGGCCACAAAGTGCTTGGTCTTGTGGCCACAGACTAGGAGGATGCGCCTGAGGTGCCAATATGGTGTTGTTGCATTGCCATGGTAATGGCTACATTAACTATAGTTAGTTACACTAACATTCATTAATGCCATGTCTCTCATTTGCTTCAATTCACAGATGATTATTTTCACATTCTTGTTTTGCGGAAGCGTGACACGAATACCCCATCTTGATGTTGGCCTTGAGCAGACGCTGGCTCTTCCCAAGGTATGGGGGTGCACTGTGACTACAGCAAGACGGGTGAAAAAAACTGGAAACAGCCTAAAACAACCTAACAGTTTGTGTGTAAATGTCAAATTATTTAAGTAAGTAGAGTCTGACCCATCCAATGCATCTTCAGATAAATTGGACATTAAATTTACATGTACAGCGATAAACATTTAGATGTGGTTGTCTCAGTCAGAGAATTTCCCACATATTATTGTCTAGTTTTTGGTTTGGTCAAACTCTGCTAAGTTGTCAGTAGTCTACTGAGTTTAGGGAAAGAAAATGTCTGCCAATGATGTAATGATGCCTATCAATAAAAAATAGGGGAGCAAAGCGATGTTCAAATCCGTAACAGCAGGGTTCTAACTATTGCCGGTTGATTGAAATTAAAGGAGGATTTTGCTGATGCTATAATCTTCAGTTTCTCCGTCATGAGTCCAGACCATACCTGGTTGAGGCGGTCGCCATCGTTCAAACTAGACTCTGAGTCTATCTCGTTGCAATCGTCAGAAGGCCTAGATCTGTGCATGTGTGCTTGCACCAGTCAGTGCAACCTGCATGGTCAGCATGGTGTGAAGCCCCGCCCAGTAGCCTGGAGCACGCTAGCGAAACTTGAACATGTATATGTGTACCACTCCAAAAACACAAGTCTCAACTGTAGTTTTTAGCCACTGGTCAATTAAGATCGACTGCATGAACAGAAGTAGACTCTAATCAGGCTGATGGTCTGGTTGGAATTCCACGTCACCACTTGACCAAACTGATGAGTAATCTTAAACAAAAGTTAGTGGTAGTATAGGCTGATGCAGCAAGTACAGTTAGTTGCCGAAAATGCAGTAACATTTTTTTGCGTAGGGAGCAGGGTACCGACTGATTTTTGGTTATTTTAAGTTGGCAACCCTGTAGTTAAGTAGCAAAAGGTTTAAGAAGCATGGTGCAAAATACAACTCACCTGGACTGACTGAATTTTGTGCTTTGCAAAGAGAAGAAGAAAGACATCCACTTGGTTGCCCAAAAGGCAGCTATATAAAAAGCTCATTCAATTAAGAAACTGTCCTGAAATTCTCACCCCACTGACTCCAAGCAATAGTTGCCCTAATGGAAGGAGTTTATCACTGACTGGAAACGAACCTGATGCTTATAGCTCAGCTGTAGCAGCAAGATCTTTCAGTGTGTGCATTGCCTAGCTGGTGACCCAACTGGGGACTTTGTGAGACGATGGTGTTGGCATGACAGGTAGCAGTAAGAAGTACAAGTGAGCAGATGTTTGAGTTTTTGCGATGTGTTTATTGGGCAACTATCTTGCTGCAGTTTTGATGCAAAAGCCTTGCTGGCAAGTTTGTTCACAGAAAAATAGTTTGCACACTGAGGAGATTGAGCTGTGTACTGCCAAATGTCATTTAATCTCTTGCCTGTTCCCTAGTGTTGTTGATCATTGTGTGTTGGTTGTGCTTCAGGGCTCCTACCTTCTCGACTTCTTCAGCGATTTCAAGAAGTACATGCGTGTTGGATCACCTGTTTACTTTGTTGTCAAGGATGGTTTTAATTATTCCGATCCAGAAAAGTCAGATCTGGTAAGAACCAAAGCTGGTTGTTTAAAAAAACGGTTTGTAGTTGCATTATTTTGTGGAGTGGTCAAACAGCATTGCGGATTGTCGACATGCTAGAACAAGCATACTGACAGTGCCATGTCTGTTTTCTATCTGCTGCAGTGCTGCATTCTATTCTACCTCATGTAGTGCCCTCTCTTGCTTCTTTATTTATCACTTGCTTGTTTTTATTTGTCCGACTTCTTGCTAACATGATCTCATTCCTTCTGCTCTGTCTGACAGCCTTCGACTTTTACACTTCTCTCTCACTATCACCTTGTCTTTCACCCTCACTTCCTCTCTCTCTCACTATCACCTTGTCTTTCACACTCACGTCCTCTCTCTCTCACACACTCTCTCTTATACTCCCTTACACACTCTTTATTACTTGTATCTGTGTCATGTTTCATTGTGGTGGAGACATTTTGCCGCTAAAAGATGTGCTGTCTAAAAATAGGTACTCACTATACATGTAATTTAAGCATTCAAAACTAAGACTGGTAGGAAGTAGAGCCATCCATTACCAGTTTGTTCTCCAGTGGTATCCTCTCCCGCACACGCACTGCTTGTCAGCATTTATACATGTACCGAATTCAGCAAAAAGATTGACCAGCCTATTATTTTTTCAACCCCTCTGGTACACCAGTCTTTTAGTTTTTCAACATCTGTTATGCTGGTCTATTATTTTTTTTACCCCTTTGTTATGGTGGTCTATTATTTTTTCAACCCCTCTGTTACGCCAGTCCATCATTTCTTCAACCTCTATGCCAGTCTATAATTTTTTTCAACCTTACACAAACTGCCAATGCCATGTTTTTCTGTTCGGCCAGTGAAAAATAGCTGTGGTATTAAAGAGACAAATAGTATGTCCATGTGCAATAAAGTTTAAGAAAGTTAGTGTCACTCACCTGTGGTCAGAACATGAACTACATGCTCACACTGGCACAAGTAGTAAGCATGCACATGTACTCTATTAGCAGGCCAGCCTAGAAGTGGGACATGGCCTTTTATTTTTTTCAAACCCCCTCCTCACCCTGGCCTCTGCTACCCTGGTCTCTTAATTAAGCACAATCTACTATTCAAACATGCATATGGTCTATTATTTGCAGAAATACAATATGCATGTTTCTAGCGCACCTGTAGACGGAGCTGGGCTAATAGCAGATTGCAAGTGTGTATTGCCTTTTCCACTACATGCAGATTTGCAGGTCAGCGGGATGTAGTGCAGTGTCACTCAACGCTCAAATTTCAACAGCTGCAAAGCAAAGCAATTAGTAAGTGCAGAGAAACTTGTTGAGTTTGAATTAAGCTTATCAACAGTCCTAGAAATTTTCTGCAGCATAAGATACATGTAAATTCACTTAGTGTTTTGGACAATTCATCACAGCATTGTAAACGAAAGATTGAAGTGACCTCCCAGTTGAAAAGCAGGTTCTGACATGCTTTGCAAGATAATGGTTGCACCTTAGCACCACCAACCAATGTAATTAGTAACTCATGCGCAGGGCTACAGTTTGCCACTTTGTTTAGCGTGGGCATTGTTGGTAAATTCTCATGAAGTTAGGAACAGCTTGGTTGAAACACTGCTGAATCAAGCCATGGGTGATTACTAGAGTGATGTCTGTTCAGCAGAAAAAAAACTGTTAAATTTTCTTGATCAAGATCTCTGGTGCATCTTTGTATGAGAACTTACCTTGCTGAAACTTTAGAAATTTGTTTTTGCAAAGTGTATTTCTTCTTTTTTGAATTGCTGAAAGTCAATAGATAAGACTTGAAATTGATTGTGATTGTCCTGGGGTCTGTATTTCACGTATTGGGAGCTTTTGCCTGATTATCAGCCTTCACATGTTTCTAGTTATTTGCGTATGAACATTTCGGGCTGTGACGTGTGTTGTGCACAGTACACGTATTGCCTTACCGCCAATGTCTTGGCTGGATGACTACTTCACCTGGATTGATCCATCGATTGATTGCTGTCGTTTAGTGGACGGAAATTATTATGATTTCTGTAATGCATCAGGTGAGATTCTTTTTGTTGAGTTTAACTGCTGGAATTGATTTTGCATATGCAAGGAGAATATAGTTGGTCTTTAGACAATGCAGAAAGATCGATAACTGTACAGTTGTTCATGTCCTGGAAAGCTGTGTTAGCTGTTTCTGATTGTTGGGACCCTTTGTCGCTCTTTGTATATCTGACACTGCCTGCTGCTCCTTTTGCTCCTTTCACTGTGCTCTTGGTCTCTTCTTTCTCCTTCCATCTCTCTCTCTCTCTCTCTCTCTCTCTCTCTCTCCACCTTTGATCTCTGCCTCGTCTTTCCTCCTCTCTGCTCTGTGTGTCTCTTCAACCAGTGAAGGCATCTGAAGCCAACTGTACAAAATGCCTCAACAAGTCTGCCCTTGTTGAAGGCAAACCTCGCCCAAGATACTTCAATGACTTCCTCAACAAGTTTTTGAATGACCTACCATCACCGAATTGTCCAAAAGGGTTAGTTCAGAAAGCATGAAGGCGCATCCATGCAAATTGTGCCATACGTTTCTTACGATCTAGAGGTTTCCCAGTTGTGAGTGTGAGGAGGCATCTCCATGTGATATCCCATACAGTGAAATCCTGACTGGCAGCCAAATGTGTAAATGTGTTACGTAAACCAGAGGAAGAGTTTTCTCTTTTTCCATTGTTTTTCTAGGCTTCAGTAACTGGTCTTTCTTTTTCCATTGCTGGTACCCATGTTTTGTTCTTAGAGGGATGAGGATTACTTACAATGCTGCCCAGTTGGCAATAGATACTGTAAATGGCAAGTGACAAAGAATGGGCAAAATGGTGTGTGTTATTGATGTTTTGATTCTTTTGAAGCAGCCACCTTGATAAGCAGCCGCTTATGTCACAATGACCACAGAAGTTAAGTTGTCTTATCACGAAAAATATCCAACAACCCACCTTCAGGTGTTCATCTTCCTGTTATTATTGTCATCTACTATGAAGTTCAATTCATATGGTGTGTGTGTGTGTGTGTGTGCACGCGTGCGTGTATGTGTGTGTGTGTGTGCATGTTTGTGTTTGTATGTGTGTATGTTGCTTGTTTGCCAATTAAAGTGGAAAGTCAGCGTACAATGCCGGTGTTGACCGTTTTCCAAAAAATGTCAACAAGCCTGTGGAAGTCATCAGATGTAAGTTTAAGGTGGACAGATGATGGCAGTTACGCTTTGTCGATGCCTCTTATATGATTAGAGAGAAACTAGAAAAGCAGGCTAAAGCCTGCAATCAAACATGCATTGTCAGAGAGAGAGAGAGAGAGAAAAAGAGAGGGAGAGGGAGGGGGGAGAGAGAGAGAGATGAATTAGTGGATATAGAGAGAGGCAGTGCAACACAGATAGATTGAACAATAAGTGAAACTAGAGAGGGCAAAACAGTGAGAGAAGTAACCAAAGACAGGGACAAGAGGCAAGGAGGAGGGACGGCCATTGCACAGGTCGATGGATTGTTTTGCTTTCTGTTTGTTCCCAGCAACATACTTTATGACCTATCACACCGTTTGTGTGACATCTGATGACTTTGTGAATGCACTGAAACGCGCCAAAGCAATTGCCAGAAACATCACGGACACAATTGGGGTTGAGGTCTTCCCATACAGGTAAGAAGTGTTTTTGCAATTTGTTTGCTCATCTATTGTTTGTAGTTCTTCATTTTAAAGCTTGTTTTTCTCACTGACATTTGTGAGTTGTGAAATCAGTGGGAATTGTTTTTGACTATTGTCACTTTTATGTTTATATTCCTGCAGTTATTTTTACGTCTTTTATGAGCAGTATTTGGACATTGTTAGTCAGGCAGCGCTCAACCTTAGTCTTTCTGCACGTAAGTTGATTTTTGTATGATGAAATTTCTCTATGAATCTGTGGTAGACTGTTGAAGAAGTTGGTTGAAGACAGAGAAACCCTTAGCTTTGCATTGAGTACCCTTTTGAATCGATGTTAAGGTGGCTCAAGCCAGTTTTTACATCACAATAGCAAGGCCTGTATGAGCTTAGATGCATGTTTTGAAGGACATTAATTTGGTCTCTGTGGAGCTATGATGTCATTATTCTGTTACTGTCGTTTTGGCTCTGGCGCCATGTTTATTATTTTTGTTGCATGCACTGCTGCACATGTTTCAGTTTGCTCAACTTGCAACAAGTTTCAGTTTCTGTTTGGAAATAAAGTCAGGTGAATTGGGAATACACTGTCTGAACTTGTCTGGGCAACAATGCCTATAGGCTCTGCCAAAGTGACATCACAACTGGGTTGAACCACCAAAACATGGTGTATTTCCTTTCTGTTTCAGCAAGTGTAGGCTGCCATGACTGTATAAGCTTTCTTACCTTGTTTGTGCATTGTGAACTTTTGCAGTGGCAGTGTTTTTGGTGTCATTCATGCTCCTCGGCTTCAGCATTGGTTCAGCGGTCATCACTTTGGTAACAGTGATGATGATCATCGTCGATCTGATGGGCATCATGTACTTCTGGGGAATTTCATTCAACGCTGTCTCTCTTGTTAACTTAGTCATGGTAAGGTTTATGGACAGCATTTTTTCAACACAAGGTGTCTTGAAATAACAATCAGTTTGGGCTGCAATATTCAGGACTTTGTCTGAACAGTGTGCTGTCAACTGCTGTCAGTTTGCAAATGTTTAGGCAAAGTTACGCATCAATGGCTGTCTGGCTTCTCTGTTTCAGGCAATTGGAATTTCTGTGGAATTTTGTGCACACATTGTGCGAAAGTTCAGTGTTTCTATCAAGTATTCACGTATTGAGCGGGCTAAGGATGCTCTAACTACAATGGGTAGTTCGGTAAGTGTCTGGGTGTGAGAGTTAGATGGTGCATAAGATTTCTTTTTGTATTATCATTCCACAAGGCACTTTGACAGTTTTTCTTAAACTCAAGCTTAGGTGTTTATTTTGATTTTTTTTTGTGGCTGAAGAAATGTTTTGATGGTGTTCAGTGTTTTCCTTCTCAGTGTGGAAGAAATGCTTGTGTGATCATTAGCTTGAAATCAGGTGTCTGCAGTGGCCTGTCTTACACAAATGTGCTGATAAAACTGCTTTCATTTCTTGTGTGGTTATTCTAGCATTGGAAATTGCATGCTCTTTGTTTGCGTTTTTGCACTCATATTACCTTTTACTTGTTTTTTAACTTCCGCTCTGTGTTGCTCACTTCTGGTTCATTTCACTTGCAACCATCAGGTCATCAGTGGAATTACACTTACGAAGTTTGCTGGCATTCTTGTGCTCTACTTTGCGAAGTCACAACTCTTCCAGGTTGGTTGCTGTGGTAGTGCTTCAAAATTTTTGGGCCTTAACTCTGCAAATCTCTCTCTAAACAAGGATTTAGTATGGATGTGTGTTTCCTTAATGGAACTAGGCTTTGCATCTGAGAAGTTGCAGGTTAGTTTGATGATGTTATTGGAGCATGTTGATCAGCGGGGTTGTGGCATCTCACAGGATAAGCCATAGTTGTGTCATAGCTTGTTGAAGCTTGTGGAGACCTAGAAGTTATGATGTTATCTGTGATGCTGTTGCTGTGGCGTTTTGTGATCGGCAGTGAGAAGGATACGATGTTGGTGCTTCTTTAGTGGAGAATCTTGTGGTTGTAGATTATCCAAGCTTTGCTATGTACAGAGAAGAGTAAAATACTTATCTTAGGGCACATGGAAGCAATGGGTGGGGAGGAGGAGGAGGAGGAGGAGGAGGAGGAGAAGAAGAAGAAGAAGAAGAAGAAGAAGATGATGATGATGATGATGATGATGATGATGAAGACAAAGACCTTTCCATGAGCAGTGAACTTTGTTAGTATACTTTCCAGCAGAAAAAAAGAAGAGTTCAAAGAGGATTTGAATAATTGTTGATCAAAAACTGTTTTCATGCTCTGTTCTTCCCCCACTTGAAGGTCTTCTACTTTCGGATGTACCTTTGCATGGTATTGCTTGGAGCGAGTCATGGCCTTATATTCTTGCCTGTCCTGTTGAGTTATTTTGGTAAGTTGTGGATCCATGCCTTGAGTGATGAAACCGTGAATAGTTGGCTTATGGCTATGCTTTGTCTTCTGGGCTAGCATGGCTTCACTTGAGGTGTGTGTGTGTGTGTGTGTGTGTGTGTGTGTGTGTGTGTGT
>JAOWAW010005584.1:0-18639 GCA_028565695.1 Nicola tetela | reverse complement strand
GCTTTAATGTGATCGTCCCAGGAGAGGTTATCATGTAGGATCAATCCCAGGTGTTTGTGTGTGGACACTTGTGCAATTTCTACATTCTTGAGTGAAACTCGAACCTGAGTCGGTTGCATGCCTTTGGAGTAGAGAATAAGAACAGCTGATTTTTCTGAATTCACCGTTAATAGCCAGCAATCAAACCAAAGGGCTAGAGATGCGGTCACTGTCTGTAAACGTTCCAACAGACGGATAGGGTTTGGGTCAGTGATAAAAGCAGAGGTATCATCAGCAAAAAGGTTTACACTTGCATCGGTCATAATGGAGATGTCATTTACATAAACCAGGAAAAGCACGGGGCTTAGTATAGCTCCTTGGGGCACCCCTGCTCTTAGGGGCATAAGGGAGGAAACAGCATCCCGTACACGAGTACATTGATGCCTTCCAGTGGGATAGCTGTCAAGCCAGTGATGTAACCGTCCTCTAATACCTGCAGCGTCTAACTTGGTCAATAGGCCTTTGTGCCAGACTCTGTCAAAGGCTTTTCTTGGGTCAAAAAATATTGCGCTAACGTAGAGCGAATTGTCAAGTGCTTCTGACCAAAGCTGTACTAACCTGGTCAACTGATATACAGTGCCGTCTCGTCGTCTGAATTCAGACCGGTTACTTGAGAGTTGTGGTTCAAGGAAATGGTACATTTGGTCATAAACAATACGCTCCCAAACTTTACTAACACTGGACAGGAGGGAGATTGGGCGATAGTTAGTTAGTAGGGATCAATCTCCTCGTTTAAAAATCGGAACAACAATGGCAATTTCCCACTCTGGAGGATAAACACCTTCGGTGAAACTGCGGTTGAACAACGATGCAAGGCTTGCAGAGATTCTGCGCACAGTCCCTTTGAGGAGACGGGTTGTCGTGTCCAATCCTGGTGCCTTATTGTTTGGCAATGTTGATAAAATGCTGTATACTTTAGCAGGAGTGGTGTAGATGTGGGTAAGTGCTTCCGTGTTGAACTGTATATCTGAAGTAACCGGGGTATTATTGGAATCTGGTAGTACTGTTTGTCCAGCAAAAAATCATTAAACGCAGTTGCCTTATCTATCGCGGAAATACAGGGTTTGACTTTTCAGAATGTAAGTCCGATATTACTTCCTGGTGGTTTTTCCCGGACAGAGATTTCATAAAATTCCAAAAAGGACGAGATGAGTTCTGAACTTGACCATTACGGGTGTCCCTGTACATCGTTGATACATAGGAATACTCAGCTTTCCGGAGAAGTTGAGAGACCTTATTCCGCTGAAGGTTGAAACGTATACGATTTTCTGGGGTTGGTTGACGTTTAAAGCAGCGAAAGAGAGTTCTTTTATGGTGGATTTCTTTCTCCAGATTTGGGGTCATCCACGGAAGTTTACCGTGACGCTTGATATTTTTGAGAGTTTTTTGTGGGATGTGTTTGCGGACAACGGCCATGAAGGTTCCTAGCCAGGATGACCAGGCTGAATCAATGTCGGGTGCAGTGTTAACTTCTGACCAGTTAGCCTGCTGAAGTGAAATTAGCCCTGTCCCAATAGTGCCGGCACTATTTTAGGCACTAAATGGTGCTTTGAGCACTCAGGCACTAATGGCAATTTTCAGAGCACCACTTCTGTTCTCCAGAGCACTATAATCAGACAATTTCGGTTCCTCTTACTTGAATCCTCGAGGTGGCGCTCGCGTAACAAGCATGTGTGCGTCCAGCCACCAACGACTTCTTGCAGAAGTTTAATGTCGAGCTATACGCGACCGTTCGTGCTTTCCGCGCAGCAAGAATGATGTGCCCAATGCAAGTTCAGGAACTGCAGCCTAAACCGGCATAAGTTGATGAGCTAAGGCTATTTCTATTTCTGGATGATGACATCTGCATCAATGAATTGAGGAAGGAACTGCCTGCGTACAGAGCTCCAGCGGAAGGTGTTGGAAAGGTGGACCCACTGGTCTAGGTAGTGGCGCAACCATGCTGAAGATCTTCCACATTGGTCTTCTACTGTTCGCAAGGTTTTACTCGTGCAGCCCTCCTCTACCGCAGCGGAAAGAGTCTTTTCACTGATGCAGCAAGCATCCCAGCACCCACAGGATGCTGCACTGGAAGACTATCTTGAGGCGTGCATAATGCAGCAATATAATCACCGGCCCTGACTAAGATCTAGAACTTGAACACTTACACTCAGGCTTACTGACTTTTCACTCGATACACGATTATCTTGCTGGGTAGGGTAATGTTCTTTCTCAACACCAGCACACAAGGTTTCAGTTTTTGCGACGTTTTGGTAAGGTTGCCCTTACCTTCATCAGGCTGAAATGAACAAGATGGAGACTGTCTGCTGACTTTTTACTTATAAAGTTTTGCCAAACTGCTATGTTTGAGCTGAATCATTTTCGAACACTTCTGTGGTTTTGGGCACTTAAATGGGCACTAACTTGTATTTTTTAGGGGGACGCTTAAAGCACTAAACTCTGTAAAAACGAGCACTATTGGGACACTCCTGGCAGGAATGTCCTGAATTGAAAGTTTGTAGCTGCTCTAATGAAGCAGCAGAAAACTTTTTTTGATTCCTTATTGGCTGTGAGGACCACGGCAAAGGTGCAATACAAGGGAAGACTTACAAAACATGCTTTACATGTATGCGTGCAGCTCAATAGTAAAAAAACGTCGCAATCGGGCAAGCGTGCGAAGAGGGCGACAGAGTGTGGGGACGGGACTTCCCCAGTGATATATTTTTAGATACCAACCGGAGGCGCAGCCGCGCAGCACCGTCAGATGCTGCGACGCCCCGGTAAAAGTCGTTGCATTTGCCCTCACTGTTGTCCCACTTCCCGGTTGAATTTTTACATTCTGTTTTCACCAGACGATTCCTTATTCATTTTTCTTTCAACGGAAGCAAAAAAATGCAAACTACTCAAATTTGCCCCTAAGGGGTTACCCTCCTGCCTTAATTAAGGTGAAGCGAAAGCATGGCTAAAAGCAACGGCAAAGAGTTTCGGCGTCTACGCCTTCATCAGTTTCCCGACAGAATCTATATTCTCATGTCAAACGGAACTGTCGGGCAACTGACGAAGGCGTAGACGCTGAAACGTTTTGCCGTTGCGTTTAGTCATCCTTTCGTCTCACCTTCACTCTCCAAGACAGTATTCTGTACGTCTTGGGATCGGTGATTGGCCCGACGCATCTAATGCATATGCAAAGCCATGATGCACGTGCACGTTGATCATGATGGCTCCATCATTTGATATCTGCGCGAGGCGTCGCCCGGTCAACGCCGGCGCCATGTCTAGTCTCGAGAGAAGCTTGAGGCTGCTCTTGGATTGAATGGATTTAAAACACCTTGTCTTCTGTCCAGGGTAGCAGTGTGACCTTTGCTGAAACATCTACCGGTAGGACGTCACGTCAACTTTGTCAAAGGCTCGCAGGTCAGAAACAGGGTGTAATGCCTGGCCATACCGAGACCGCTCGTTGGTGTCACGTTCAGCGAACGAGGCCGCTGCTAGATGTGTTCCTAAAACAGGCACCTTGTACCAGCGGTGCTAGAAGAGTGGCCGTTCTAGCTAATCTGATCACATTCATAGTCTGAGTCTCAGACGCTTCCACGTGGATTGCTGACCGATGCTCTTCTTGAGTACGACCTGGATGCCAGTAGCGAACTGCTGTGGAGAATCGGCAACTGGCATTTATTTGGACAGTCGAATTTTACCCAAGCGTGCTCGCTGCAGTGGTGACAAGGGTTAGGAACTTTTATCTTGGCTCAAATCAGTTGGGACGATACCAATCTTGTGGACATGTCAGAGGCAGCGGCGAGGCTTTTAGCAGCTGAGGATGGCGGTAACAGCGCCAGCGAGAAGGGTATAGCACTGAGAGAGCCATCACCAAGTAAGCATACTAGTACACTTCGTCCTGAAGATGCAGACGATCGGAGCTCTGCTCATACCGCCGAGATACCATCGGACTCGAAGGGTGAAAAACACCAGTTAGTAAAGTTTATTAGACTATCTCAAAGGCCTAATGAGAGAGCTGACCAGACAGGGACACACACAGCAGCTGAACGTGCAGACCAAGAATCACAGCGTAGTGTGCCAATCTCAGGGCAGTCCGAGGAAGCAAGACATCGCCATTGCAGGAATATGTTCTTTTTATGTGCGGGGTTCTTTTTCAACTTCGTAGCTTTTCAAGCAGAGCAAAACTTACAGAGCAGCCTGAACTCAGCAGGGGGCTCTGGAGTACTGAGTATGTCTGTACTCTACGCAACTGTAGCCCTCACAGCTCTTTTCTTGGCACCCGCTGCACTGCGCTCAATTGGACCACGAAAGGCTCTGTTGCTGGCTGAAGTTGCGTTTGGCCTCTTCACCATAGCAAACATAGTTGGCAATTCGTACTTTTTGCTTATTTCTGCTGGATGTGTTGGTGTGGCTGCTGGGCTGCTGTGGCCCTCTCAGTTCAAAATACTAACCAACACAGCATCAGCCTATGCTGAAGTAATGGGAAGACAACGAGAGGAAATGATTGCTCGCTTCAACGGGATCTTCTTCTCGGTGTTTGTGAGCACAAACATTCCAGGAAATCTAGTGTCATCATTGTTGCTATCTGCACACAGCTCAAAAAGGGATGGCATCTGCTCACCAGGCAGGGACACAACTGTTGCCGTATCCACTTCCCAGCGACAAGCTTTGATGGCGGTTTTTGTTGTGTGCGACATGGTGAGTTTCGTGATGTTCTTCTGCATGCGTCCGTACAGTCACCGAGGTTGGACTGACACAGAGACTCTGCATGAACAGGCTGCATTGGCCGTTATGAAGGAGAGTGCCTTGGCCACACTACGTCTTCTACGGGTGACGGACATGTTGCTTCTTGTTCCAATAAACCTCACTATTGGATTTCTGAAAGCGTTTGTGTATGGTGACTTTAATCAGGTGAGGCTTTGTGAACTAAAGCTACTGTACTTTGAAGTGGTTGGTAGTGGTCTTTGAATCCATCTTCAATGTTATTTATACTTTTGTTGTTTTCTGTCTAAACATTTGAATGCAAAAATAGCTTCCTCAAAAGTTCCATCATGTATACAGGAATACAAAGGTCAGATAGTTCAGCAAGAAATTATTTGCTGTTGTTTTTTTCTCCAAAGTTTTTATTTCACGGAATGGTAAGAGGCCTGGAATCAATGACTCATGTGTGAACTTAATAAGAATTTTATAAGAATGATTAAGGCCTAGTTTTTCAATTTTTGACTTTTTTTACGGATTTCCTTTCAGAGGCTAGCAGAAGGCCTAGCCCTAAATAGTGCTAACAGCCACCAAAAAGAGGATAAGGATTAGAAAGGCCCACATCCGTCTCAGGTTCGACATTGCAAATGGACATTTTCATCATTTATTGCTTGCAGGGCTGCATGACGTTCATGCGGCTCGTGATGTGCTTGCTCTGCACATTTTTTTGTCAAGATAGTAACTCCAATTGGTTGTGCCTATTAGACCCGCGTTTTATTCCTTGTAGAAACTGAAGTTTCCAGGGTTAGTCCCCAAACCCTGAACTACCTTGATGTTTTAGGAACTCATATGATTTTGCTCTGTTGCACTCTATGTGCTGGTTATCTTGTAAAGAAGGGCCAAAATTGACTGTTTATTTCTTGATTTTGAGGCGCTTCCCGGATGAATTTAGAAATATGGAGAAATGTATACATAACCTTCAGAAAAAACTCATGCCCACCATTGCCACAGGGGTTTCAATTCTGAACTACTCTAACCCCATCCCACCAGGCACGGCCTTCAGAGTATGAGATTAAAAAGGAGATCAGACGGGATAACTGAAGCGGTCAATGGTGGTAAAGCATGACGGCCGGAACTTTCCAGCCAGTGGAGGGGAAGGTACATTGACATTAGAATTTTCCTTCTGCTGGGTGATAAAACAAATGGCCTCGATGTTTGGAATGAGGAAGCAGAATAAGATACAGCCACTTTGTTGAGGTTAATTGCCATGATGGAATATTGCCCTACGAAAAGAACAAAAAGTGTGCTTTCCTATTATTGTGTGAACAATTGATCAATGAAGTTTGCGAAGATCAATGCTTACCGTCCGTCGAGCTCAGGCTTCTTTCGTGTTTATAGGCTGATATGTGTCTGCCTTGTGTACTGAGATAGTCCTTGAGCTGCACAACTCCACAAAGAGGCAGACCTGGGCTTAGCGCCAGATTCTTTTCTTTTCTGACTAAAAGGATTCCATGACTGATCCCACTGTCAAGCGATGTAATTCCCTATACCACTTGCCCCGAACCTTGTAATTGGACAATCTTTATGTAACAGGTCTATTGGTTACATCTTTGCCTTATGTAGAATGATTTTCTTCTCTATTTGACACCCATCTTCTACAGGGTCACTGGTGTAGGCTTAGATGTGTGCCTTGGTGAGGTGACTACATGCTGCAGGGGAGATAAAGAAGTCATTACTAAACTTTGAACTGGTTATTTATCAGAGGCTATTCGCAGCTTCGTTGTACGAGGCATTGCCTGTGACTCATAGATAGAGAGTATCATTCTCAAGTAGTCACTGTTTCTTCCCACAAACCATTTCATTCTCTCTCACACACTCTCTTTCATTCTCATGTACAGGTTTGTACTCATTAACATGTAAACCTCATCAGCAAATAACTTTCAAAACATCCAGATCGATGCCCGTATGAAATGTATCTGTGGCTCCCTCGATAACAGATAATTTTGTTGGCGCATAAAATTCGTTAGCACACACAGATTCTCAGTCCAAGGCAATGATGTTTCCTCATTAGCACGTGATGTTGATTAAAAGGTCCGGTTGTCTTGTTGAACGCAATGATTGTTCGACGTTTAGGCACCAATTCCTGTGGTCTTGCTCCATGCGGCCTGAATTGCTGCTTGCGCCTGCAAACCCGGAGGAAAATGAAACATCAGATGTTGCATGTCGGGACAGTTGCAAAAGCATCTAGAACGATATACAGCATTGGCATGACACAACTCCCAGACATTCAACAGAAAGACATGGCAAAGCTCATTAATATTCAGTGCTCTCTGTTTAAAAGAGAAACTGTCTATCATTTGAGCCTCCGTGAACAGAAGTGGTGTAAAGGACATCATTCATTCTAAGGAAGCCACCGAAAACAATTTCCATTGTGGAAAGAGCAACTTCTGTGCGCATCGTACAGAAGTGGATCCGGACGTCACTCAAGAGAGAGCATTTGCATGAATCACATTGGCCTGTATTACAACTTGATCTGGCACTTTTATTTGTTCAGAAAAAAACTTCTTCTGTCCAGTTTTGCGCAATTATACAGATTCTACAGCCTACTGTACTCTACTTTTTTTGAGTGACTTTTGATAACACATAAAAATGGCAGAAAATTCAGCTGCCCTCATTTACAGAGAATCTCATTAAAACATAAACCTCATTAGCAAGTAATTTTTGTTATATCTCAGCCATTATAATTACATGCTAATGAGGCTAGACCTGTATGCTACGTCTCTTGCAAATGGTTATTCATCCATACATTCCTTGCTCACGGAAGAACAAGTGATTTAAAAAAGAAAACATGGTAGCTGTCGGCAAGTTTTCTAAGCACGGTTTTGGTTCTTTCTTTTTTGTCTTCTTGTGTGCAGTACTTTGTAAGTCAGTGTCTTGGCATTGGACAAGTTGGCTTCGTGATGGTTTGCTTCGGAGTGTCCAATGCAATCGGGAATCTCTCGTCTTCAAAAATAGCTGAGAAGACAAGCCGCCCAGCTGTCATTCTCACAGGCATGACACTTGCATTGGGTCTGTTGGTGTTTCTCTTAAGCTGGGCAAGAGAGCCAAATATGCCACTATTGTTTGTACTTGGTACATTGTGGGGCGTTGTTGATTCATGCTGGAATCAGCAGTTGTCGGGTAAGTACAATGTGGTTGGTCATTTTTTACTTTCAAAGTTGATTTGAGGCTATGCGTTCTTCACAAATGCCAATGTTTCTTTATCTATGATGTAATTACAGATCTGTTCAAAACAAAGTGCCAGAACTTACAGTGTGCACAAGTGGCCAGGTGGCCAAGATACTTGAATTTTTCGGGTAATCAAGTAGTTTGTTGGGAAGAGTTAGCTTATCGAGTAATGTTGCCAGCCTGTGTCATACAGGGTACACTGTACAACAATGTACATCTGACAATGTCTAGTGCTGCTGCTTTCTGTATACAGCACTTTTTGGCGTTGTCTTCCGTGGTTTGAAACAAGAGTCATCCTATGCAAACCTTACACTCTGGCAAGCAGCAGGCTTCAGCCTGTCATTTGCATTCAGCCGGCGTTTTCATGGCTGCCTTGCTGGAATTCATCTGAAGATGTGGCTCCTCATTGCCATGCTACCACTTGGTGTTTTTCTTTACCTTTGTGTTGAGTGGAGAGTTCGAAGGAGAAGAAAAACTTACCACATCAACGGTGACAACATGGACAGCTGATGAGATTAATTTATTGATAGCTTGTATGAACTTCAAAATTGTGTGCTGTTTTGTAAGCGCAAGTTGTAGCTTATAAAGCAAAAGCAGCTCCCTCAAACACCTGTTTTATATTATTTACCAATTATCCTAATAAACTCCAAATTTCATGTTTGCAGAATGAAATTTATTGATCAGCATATGCGGTTTACCCTAAGGAGATGAAAATACTGTCGGTATGCATTTATAGTTAATTATTCTCAATACAGCATTCCCATTTCTGGTCTACCTCCAGCAAGGAACCTATAGCCATATTCAACTGCTCTTTCAATTGTTTTTTGATTGCTTGAGAAACTAAACTTCTCAAAACAAAACCTACACAAGTCTGTGGTAGTGCTGTAACTGCATTCTAGACAGTGTGGTTTGGTGGTATAGCAGCTGTCAGTTTTCAATAGAACAAGCTACGGAGACTGTATGTATAGATACTACAGTATAACACAACAATTGAGAGATCGCTTGTGGTAGCCATGCTGTTTCATGAATCTCTACAGCATTCGGCTAGTGTAGCTATTTCAATGCTCAATTTTCTGATCGATGCCATACACACAGAAAGGATGAGTGTAACACTGGAGCCCTGTAATAATGACTGCATGTATGCCAGCAATGGGATTACTACTAATCCTACATTATTGAACAGGTCCGTGTACCTTTGGTATCATTCAAAGAATCAAATGCTTAAACCAAGAAACCAATGGATCAAAACCGTGTATCGAAAATCAAAGATAAATAAACCAATGAATCAAAAACATGAATCAAAAATCAAAGATCAATAAACCAACGGATCAAAACCATGAATCAAAAATCAAAGATCAATAAACCAACGGATCAAAACCATGAATCATGTGATCCGCACCTTTAATTTCATATTATATTCAATGAATCAAATGTTCAAATCGATAAATCAATGAATCAAAACCAAACCAACTACATGCACAGTAAACGTTTGTGAATCACAGACCAAACATCAAATGAATGACAATCAAACAATTCGAAAGCAGTTAAACCAGACCTCAAACCAAGAACGGGGCGACTGACTCGACGATTCCCGTTGGCGCATAACTGCGACCACAGTGAGCAGCATTCTGATTGGCTGGTTGGTGGACAAGAATTTCAATGTCAATATCCTCATCCACAACCAAGTGCAAGCCGCCAGCTTTGGAATCAAATCCTCCTCGCTAAGAGCAGGCCTTGGACTCGCCTCAAGCAATGTCCAAGTGCTTCCTGGCAGGCAAATGACGCGATGGCTTGTTCTTTGTGTTATATCGGGTTTCTTTGATTCATTGAATGACACGAAAGGCGCAGGTTGTGTTTTGATCTTTGATTTTGGATTCGTGGTTCTGATCAATTGGTTTCATAGGATCTTTCACTTTTGATTCATGGTTTTGATCCATTGGTCTATTGATCTTTGATTTTTGATACATGGTTTTAATCCATATTGGTTTCTTGGTTTGAACATTTGATCTTTTGAATGATACCAGAGGTACACGGACCTGAACAGCTCATGTTGAATAGCATAAGATTAATCTTGAAATGTCACCACAAGGTGTTTCTGGCAAGATAGAACCAACACAAATTATGTACATGTGAAAATTCATAGGTAGAAAAATAGTTAACAGCTTGTGTTCATTCATGAAATTTTTGTACTTTTTTTTGGAAAACCAACAAAATCCGCTTTGGGCAAAAACATTTTACAAAGAAAGAGGCAATAATGCTCTGAAGAGTGCACAAATTAACAAGAATGAGAAAATCAAAGTCTTAGTTCTTTGAATGGTTCAAACAAGAATCTAACCCAGTTTTCCAAAAAACTACACATACACAAACATGCATGCACGCACGCAAGCATTGCTCCCACCTGTTAACAGTGTGTGAGCACAGGTACCAAGACAATATCTTCAAGTACTGACTGAAAGATGATATCACATGTGTACACTTGAGGAAAGCATGTTCAAAAGCCATTTGTTCATACATGATTCATAGCAACAGCAGTTTTCGTTACCACAAAAATAAACCGATGATACAAAAATTTCACGTATTCACTCATCCCCTCAACTGATATCCAGACTCTGAATATGAGAAAAAATTGTGAGAGTTCTTGCCAAACACAAAAAATGGCACCCATGCAAGGGTTAGTACTCTTTCTACTTCTAGCTGAGTGATTGTGCCTCTATCTTACAGAAGTGTAAGAAAGCCAAGTGAAAAACCAAAAAGGCTGAAATGCACTGGGCCTATTCAAAACAGAAAAATGCTATTGTTTGAAACAACAAAGCTCATCTCATCTGTTAGCAAAGCTCTTTAACCAGCAGCTGGGCATTGCGTATACTTCCAGAAATTTGCCCACCTGACAAAGTGCAATGACTAGCCTGAAGCTGGATACTATGGGAGGCTGTTTCGCTGTGCGGCGGCAGACGGCAAAATCCGTGCATGATTGCAGGGCTTAGGATGCCCGTGCTAGCTTCCATTTGAAGGCATGTGCCGTCATCAATAAGCAGCTGCAAATGAGCACAAGTTCCGATGCCGTTGCCACCGTCAATTCTTACAGTTGCTGTCCATGACAATTCGACTGTGGCGTTACTTCGCATGCTGAGGAATGATGTCTTTCCTAAAATCACTCCATCTGATACCAGTGCTGGTAAGTTAATTGACATCAATTGCGATGTTGATGTTATCCAACGAACCACCCCAGGACAGCGCGAAAGCGACTCCAGTGCACCTTGTCGCTCAATACGAACCACCTGTAATGCACGCTCCAGCTGTGAGCTCATATCATGCTGGAGCCTAGCCTTGTTATCGGAAATTATCTCAAACATGTCGGAAAGCTCTTGACCGACTTCCTTGTTCTTCTTTGTCCACAGCTCTTGTAGCCGAGTGCTGCTATTGCCAATAGACACTTCTAGCTTCTCCACCTCATTATCTAGCTGTTGATTTATTGCTTTGCGGGACTCGTCTAGTTGTTGTTCCACTTTAGCCACATTCCTTGACAGTGCATTTGTGCTTGTGGCAATACTACTCAGCAGTGTACGTGTTAATGATTGCAATGAGCTGAGCTGTGTTGTTATTGGGGAGACAGACTGTCCTGGTGCCGGGTCACCAATTCTTCGCAAAATGGTTGTGATCCTCCTCGAGTTTCTTATGCCCAGGTTGCGGTTATCTGCAACAGATTGGTTGACGGAATTCACAGCATTTCTCACTCGAGCCTCGGACTGGCGAACAGCTCGCACAACGTATTGTTCATCCAGCTGCTGAGAGCGTATGTCTTCCACATTGGCTTGAACTACTCCTATTCGACGGCGCAGATCTGTGCTTATTCTGTTTACTTGAGTGTTTAGTGGGTTTACGAAGCCTAGCACATTTGATCTGATTAACACCAGTGCCTGAGCTTGGGACAGAGAGCTTTCTTCTAATGCAGCAACTGCTATGGAGAGGTTTCGGAGAAGCATTTCCAACCGCAGCACTTGATCAAAATTTTGAACAATGCCGTCCTGTGTCGGTGACTGTGCAGATCTTAACCCATCCTGAAGGGCAAACAAATTGTCGCTAACAGCATTGAGGCCTGTTGTTAGGATGTCTAAGCTAGTTGTCAGAGAAGTGACATTGTCTTGTAGCCTCTGCTGGAGACTGTTAACTTCACCATTGATGGACAGCAGTTGACTTGCTATTCTTCGGATGTTCACTGGTGCAGGCATAGCTGTGGATGAGCGATTCTCTAGCTTTGCAATGCGTTCACCAAGGCCTGTTAGATTCCGCATTGTGACAAGCAGGAGTGATTCGATGTTGGTAGCCAGTTGATCTACTGGGAGAGAAGAGTTCTGCTGTATACTGTGCTGAAACTTTTCCAGTTCGTTTGTTTGGGATAAAAAGGCCGTTGAGGATAAGTTAACAAGCTTCTGTGTCAGTTGAGCTATTTCTATGGCTTGATCTGTCTGTTGTTTGCCAAGCTCTGTTAAAAATGTGCTTACTTGAGCAGATAAATTGAAGAGACGTCTGTCAATTTCTGGACCTCTGTCACTGAACCTCTCAACAAACTGCAGGCGTGGTTCCAATCTGCCAATGGCACCCTCCAATTCCTCCAGTTTGTCCAGCAGCAGTTGGTTCTCACTTCCTTCTCGAGATCGAGGCAGCACTGGTGAGAGGTTTTGAACTTTCAATGAGATATTTCGTATGTCCATTGGAATGCTTAATACCACCTCAGCTGCAGAGCGTTCAGCAATTGCTTCCACCTGTGAGCGATTCAATGTAACAGTTTGCAGCTGGTTCAAGCGTTCACCAAAGCTCAACATCTGCATTTCCAGCAGTTCCAATGTAGTTGTAAGTTGAGTCACTCCATCCCCAGATCTGGTTGAACTAGATTGTATCGATGCATTCAAACGGTTCATCTGTCTTCGTAGATTACCTGATATGCTGTTCAGCTGCCGTGTGACACCTGCCAAAAGAGGAAAGACAATGCGAGTTGTTGTGCTTTGCACTCGGGTCTCTGTCATGGCAGTATTTTCTAGTGCAGACAAACGGGAGCCAAGGACAGCCACTGCCTGCTCAAGACTCCTCAATCTCCCAGGTGAGGCTATCAATGTCGGTGCTCCAGGGGCAGCTGTAGATGGCACAGCTGGTGTTTGGCTGAGCTGCCCTAGAAGTTGCATAATCTGCTCGGATTGCTCAATGTTCTCGTTTTTCAGGGCAGTTAGAGCTGTGCGGAGCGAATGAACTTGTCCAGTGAGATCAGAGGATGAGTTGGATTGCTCAATCAGTGGTTGAATCACCGAAACAGCGATCTGGTGTACCTGCTGGAGAGTTAATGTGCTAGCGTTGATGGCCTGTATTTGCTCTTCTAATCTGTTCAGTTGTGCACTGTTGCCAACTGCAGGCAGGTTGTCCAGACGCGATTCAATTCTGTCGATTTTCATGCTCACTTGTGATGTATCACCATTCCCTTCCAGGTTGTTTATAGCCTTTTCCAGCATGCTCACATTGCGGATGACTCTCAGCTGGAGAGAGTTCAGCTGTCTGCTGATTGGGCTGATAAATCTTACTAGTGACTCTAAAACAACTCTCTGTACCTGAGCATCACCAGTTCTGCTACTGGTGCTAGTAGCCTGCTGATTTTCAATCACTGATAGTCGATCTGACAGGTACGTTAGATTTCGGAGTAAAATGGATCTGATGGTGTCCAGCTGCACAGTCATTTCCCTGATCTTCCGTGTGGATGAGCTAGCATTCCTCACAGCTTGAACTAATTGTGTGATCACTGCAGTGTTTGCCGTCATTTGACTTAGTGGTAGTGAAGAGTTTTGTTGTACGCTGCGTTGATAGTCTGCCAACATGTTAGCTTGACTGATCAATGGAGCAATGATCTGACGTACTTGCTCGGGAGTTAATGTGCTAGCGTTGACGATTCGCAGTTGTTCTTCTAATCTGTTCAGTTGTCTGCTGTCACCAACTGTAGGCAAGTTGTCCAGACGCGATTCAATTTTGGCGATTCTCGCGCTCACTTGCAGCACATTACCATTCCCTCCCAGGCTGTTTATAGCCTTTTCCAGCATGCTCACGTTGCGGTTGAGTCTCAGTTGGAGAGAGTTGAGTTGTCTGCTAATTGGGCTTATGAATCTGACGAGAGACTCTAGAACAATTCTCTGCACCTCAGCTTCACTGAGTCCGCTACTTGTGCTTGCAGTTGTACTAGTAGCCTGCTGAGTTTCAATTGCTGCTAGTCGATCTGATAGGTACGTCAAATTTTGGAGCAAAATAGATCTGATGGTATCCAGCTGCATAGTTGAGTGGTCAGTGGCAGCCTGTTCAGCGATTTCCTTCACTTGACTTCGGAGAGGTACGGAGCTTTGCAGTTCTGCAAGTTCGAATGACACATTAATCAAATGCAGCTCCAGAAGTCGCAATGTGTTAAACGGCACAGAGGGGGCAGCCGTTGTTTTCGATGCTGACCGGGTGGCATTTAAAGCGGCAATTTTCCTGTTAAGGTTGCTTGATAATGAATTCACTTGTTGAGTAATGCTGGCCAATGAAGGGAAAACAATGCGACGGATAGCACTTTGTACTTGACCCTCCGTCATGGTGCTATTCTTAAGCTTTTGAACTTGGGCGCTGAGATCTTCAACTGCTCTCTGTATTTCTCTGGCATCCATTACATTCTTTGTTGGCTGAACTGTGTTCCCTGCATGCATAGTCTCCCTTGTTTCGTTTAGCATCTGCTCCAGACGCAACAGATGGATTGTCTGCCTGGTCGTGTCATCTAATGCGTCAGAAATCTGCAAGCTCAACCCGTCCACCCGCTTTCGTAAAGCGGAAGAGAAGGTGTTGAACTCCTGTCCTAGCGGCACGACAAAGCGCGCGACTGCTGAGTTGACGTCACCAACACTCAGTTGTCCCTCGGTCAGCTCTCGAACCTTTTCTTTTAAGTCAGTCAGTTCCTTGCTGTCGACTGTAGTACTATTGTTTCGACTACTTGCCTGCAACGTGGAAAACCTCGACTCAATCCTGTTCATTCTGTGGCGGAGTTCCGATGACAATCTGTTGACGGTGAGTGTTGTTCTTACTGCCTGAAGAACTGCCTCTCTTTGAGCAATCCTTTGGACCCCCGCCTCAGTAATCGCGTTGCTCTGCACAGATTGCAGCTGCTGGTTGATGTCGTCCAATTGTGTTGGTATGTCTGTGCTAGGCTTCTCATCACGGCCCGCCCACAGGTACTGTTCTATGCTCTCCACTCGCGCTGTGAGATTTATAGGCCTTGTTTGGGCTGCAGCAGGGGCAATTGCCGTTTGTGCCTGAGTCCCTGCGGTTCTGGAGAGAACGTGTTCTCTCTGTGTTTCTGTCGAGCTGCTTTCCAGCTTATCCAATCGTTGAGCATGCTCACGCTGTACCTTCTCCAGAGCCGTCAAACGGTCCTTTATCAGCAGTCTGTCTGCTGTCGATGACGCGGAAGCTGCTCTCAGATTTTTGTTGATTTTTTGGCTCAAATTGCCGACCGCCGTCTTTAGGACGTCCCGCCCTTGTTGAGGCGCCACAGTGCCAAGGCGGTCGGCGGGCGAGCCCGCGGCGCCATTTTGGGCTTCCTTTGTGGCTTGCTGTTGCGCGAGAATACGGTTGATGGCCTGAAAAAGTTTTTCATTGGTCTCTGATAGTCGATTCTCCAAGGCCGATACGCGGTCGTTTGCCTGCTGCACGTTCGCCGTCAAGCGAGATATGGATTTGGCGAGAGAATCGACGTTCGGATCGGATACCCTGACGTCGGTGGACTGGACTCGCGTGGACAGCCAGTTGGATGCCCGACAGGTGTATCTGCCTGAGTTGCTGGGCAACGCACTCAGAACTCTCAATGTGTCCCCTCTCACGATCACGTTGTCTTCGATGGTTATCGAGCGGCCGTTGAGCAACCACGTTATCCTAGGGGCTGGTCGCCCAGTCGCACTGCAACTCAGCGAAAGCTCGGCACCGGCTTGCAAAGAAATCGATTCGGCGAGCAAGTTTTCTGTCCATTCGACGCCTGTGCAGCCTGCTTGAGAGATGTCTAGATCGTGTAGCGGACGGCCTATAGCGGTCGCTCCAGAGGAGCAGTGTGCCGCAACCGAACCATTTCGCACCGCCTCGAGCGAGTACAGGAACGCTATAACAGGAGAGCATTGGCAGTGAAGGGGTACTCCTTCCAGATCAACTGTTTTTAACTTGGAAAGTGTGATGAGCGCTTTGCCTCCCAGTCTCAACACTGCGTTACCGCTTAGGTCCAAAGCTTCAGTTTCTAGTGGAAGATCGGCAGGAATTTCCGTCAAATCTCGCCGGCTGCAGTCGACCGCCACTCCTCCAGACGGCAGTGGCAGGCAGTCGCATTGCTCGGGACACTCCGCACGAGTAGACAAGCTTTCGACGGAGATGCAGCATAGCACGAAGGCCCACACACACCTGTACGTGGTTAGAGTCATCCGTCCGGCCGTGTAGACTGTGCTATAGCTAGGTCATAAGAAGGACAGACACGACGGCTTTACAGCAAACGTTCTCTGCGAGAAAGCCGGTGACTGAGTACTGTTTCCTATCAAATCAAGTCCATAGCTGTTCCCAGAGAACTCAGCACAAAGGATCAATGCTGTGTAGTCGTAGGGGCAAACTGCTTTTTATCTTACGCTCAAATTGGATATGTGTAGCGAACGAACACGGTAAACATTCCACAGCGGACGTTGGTCTAATCGAATCGTACCGATTGTGAAACGAAGTGTTGAACATGTTGCATCGTCCTGAGCAGACGCGTTGCAGCTGCTTGGCTGTCATCTACGGGCCACGTAAAGAAGTGTAAGATAAACTTCAACGCCTGTAAATCGACACCGTTCGTATCGTGTCTTGTGGCGATGTGGAGTCGCTAGGATGTATCAAATAGCACGTTTTAACTGGCAATCGCATGCATTCCCAGGCATTCCCTTCGCGGACTTTACACAGGTGCAATGAAAGAAAAAATTCAGGTATAGTACTAGGTAGGAGAACTGCGCTACTACTCGTACTCATCACCGTGATCACACGAGACTGTACGGCCAAATGACGTCTCAGCAGGTCTTCCCTTTAGGCCCTGTACTAACGTGTTTGGCCGTAGTTCTTCAAGCCCGATGTGCGCGCGAACCCTGCGGGTAGTGACTTTCGGTGAAATTTCAGGATCGAGGAAAGCGATCCATGCGTCATGAGACTATCACCAACGCTTGTGGTTTCGCTTCAACTTCTCAGGTTCAGGATGATGCTGAACGTTTACTGTATTTGTGCGTGTAGTGTAATGAAATTCGTAGTGAAACTTGGGTCGACCGGACGGCGAATGTTACATGCAGTACTACTGTATAGCACTGAGCATACCTGTATAACATGGACAGGACAGACTCCATCATGGCCACCGTAGTACGTACTTTATCGTACTCGGAGGACTTTTTTCACGTTCTTGCGATGTAGAAATGCATATCTCAAATCGTTTGGTCACCTGGGGAACTATTCGAAGTCACCGCCACTCTTGAATTCGAACCTATCGCACCCTGCCGCCACTGTGCATGTTGGGCTGCAGGCTGCCAGGGGACAGAAATCAATTACTGAAACCCTATCCAGGGGTGCAGGGCCTTGGGTTGTCAGATTTTGGCCGCTGACTCTGGAGCCGATCTTCGTATTGAGTTGCACTATGCGGTGAGCTAACTAAGCGACTGCACGCCATGCATGGAACGTTGAGAAAATCCAGGGAGAACCAAAGCGGGAGCAGAAACTGAGCATAAACGCCACGCAACTGGCGGTTGCGTTCCCGTTCACTTAGAACATGTTGAACAAGCAGAAAGGTATAGACCAAGGCCCCAGAAATAACGTGAAATCGTGCAGCTAACACTGATATATGCTCTCGAGCTCGGCAGCGAGCAATATTGGTTATGCTAATAGTCATGATTATTATCTTTGGTAACCTGCTGCGTGATCGAGATCTAAGAGGCGCATCTGTCTCTGTCTCTGTGTGTGTCTCTCTTTTTCTCTTTCTCCTGGCTATCTGTTTCTCTCTCCCTCCCACACCCTGACTGACGCACCCCTTCCAGCTACGCAACGTAGTACAGTCGGGAGTTCACTGGTGTATTTTAATAACAAAAAGTCATGATTTAATTTGCCAACTTCCCCCTCAGCCTCTTAGGCCCGAGTTTGACTGTCCTCCGTCGATCATCAGGTCATACACCTCCTTATCCCAGATATCATCTCCAGAGTTCTTCATCACACCCTAAAGCAATAATAACTATCATAATCCGTAAAAGTGCCAAAAAGGACTCTATCAACTGAAATTTTCTGAAGGTTTTTATGAAGTACAATGATTCCCTCGAGCTCGGCATGGTCGGCGAATAAATGTCCTTGGATAAAACCTTCGGCTGCACCTCGGCCTTTATGTGCCACAGACTTTTATTCGCCGATGATGCCTCGCGCTCCGTCAGCAGAAATAATCGATATCGTGCAAGTTATCTTGCATGGTGACTAGCTATGCTCAGTCAGCTCAGTTTATTTGCCGATATTAATTTAATTGCCGTCGTCAGGCCCGTAGGGGCTGAGGAAGGCTCCACAGACGATTAATTCGTGCATGTCCGTGTGTGTGTGTGTGTGTGTGTGTGTGTGTGTGTGTGTGTGTGTGTGTGTGTGTGTGTTTGTGTGTGTATGTGTGTG
>JAOWAW010005583.1:8779-23356 GCA_028565695.1 Nicola tetela | reverse complement strand
GTCATGGCTATAATGCCCTCTGGCAAATTTAATGGTCATGGCTATAATGCCCTCTGGCAAATTTAATGGTCATGGCTATAATGCCCTCTGGCAAATTTAATGGTCATGGCTATAATGCCCTCTGGCAAATTTAATGGTCATGGCTATAATGCCCTCTGGCAAATTTAATGGTCATGGCTATAATGCCCTTTGGCAAATTTAATGGTCATGGCTGTAATGCCCTCTGGCAGATTTAATGGTCATGGCTATAATGCCCTCTGGCAGATTTAATGGTCATGGCTATAATGCCCTCTGGCAGATTTAATGGTCATAGCTATATACACAGTCGCTATGTAATTAAGTGATCATATACATAGTTACTTATATGCACTGTAGCTATGTCAATGATCATAGCCATTTGCACTTCAGCTAATTCAATATTCATAGCCATAATAGATAAATAAATAAATAAATACATATATATACATGCATACATACATACATACATACATAATAATATACATATACACACATATACATATATATATATACATATACATATACACACATGCACATATAGGTATGCACTGTAGCTAATTCACTGGTCATAGCAGCATGTACGCACTGTAGCAAATGGGAGCAAATCCACTCCAGACACCACCACTGCATCTTCGAGAGGAATTTCCTTGGAGAGCATAACCAGTCTTGCAGCCATAAGAAGCAGCATCGCCCTGGTTACGACCCGATATTGTCACAAATCCATAGAGTGGATTATCCAGATTAGGGCATGAGGTACCTTTAAGAAAAAGAAAAAGAACAATTTTCATTATCAAATTTGCACCCCAAGTTGGAACATAACAAGATAACAAAGATTTATAAACAGCAAAATTGCTAAAGTATATGACCAATGAGCCCTAAGGTAGCTAGCATTATAACATTAATCCACGCTCTTTGTTTCTTTCATCACAGTCCACTAAGAAACCCTACAAACTCAGTTTTTTTTGCTAAAAAATATCAGTTTTTTTTTCTGAAAAATACCTACCTTGTACTTTGTAGAGATCATACTTTCCCTGATATCCCATTCGGTAGACAAATGTCCGACCACTAGCCCATGTCACTTGGAGTTGTAGATTCTTTGTCAAGTTGGACACGACTGTTCCAATGCCAAAGTCATCTTCACTCCCATACTGCCAATCTTGGCCACGGACGACCTTCGTACCAATCGCAAATTCTTTCTGTAGCTGTGTCAGTGAGTACTTGCTGTAATCAGGAGCTGAACAGGCAAAAGCAAAAGACAATGAAAGACATTGGTAAAGGGGGAACAGAAGCAAAGTAATGATTGGCAGAGAAACATAGCCTTCAAAATGAGGATGTGAGGTTTTAAAGAGTTCTGTGTAGACAAGTGCAAACACAGATTGGAAACACATGGAGCTTGATCATAGTCGTAGTTGTGGTAAAGAAGGAAGGGGATTTTATGTTTCAGAGAAACACCACACTTGCTAGATAACAAGAAAGCAGTTGATCACAGAGAAGAGAATTTTCTTGTGAACTGACCGTTGGGGTTAGTAACATTGGAGCAACCAATCTCATCTGAGCCATCCACACAGTCCCACCACTTTCCATTACAACGCATTGTCTTAGAAATGCATGAACCATCAGCACATGAGAACTGTGTGCTGGTACAGTTGGATGCTTTAGCTGCACAAGAAGGAAAACAAGAGAGAGAGAGAGAGAGAGAGCACCCATGAAAAGGCAGACCATATCTTTGCCAATACGCTTATTTGATAGATCAGCAGTTAAATGGAAACAAGGTAGTGGATAACAAAAACAATTGCTTTATTAGTAGCAATACATACTTGGTGGGATGGTCACTGCACAGTACTTCTCATCAGAACCGTCCAAACAGTCGGTGTGGAGACCATCACAGAAACCAGCCTTGTCAATACAGCTGCCATCATCGCATTGCCATTGGGATGCACTGCATGCAACTGAAGAAAAGAAAAGGAACAGTAGTCTCAGAGGGAGTGTCTCCAATGTGTGCAACATTACTAGTATCTGGATGTAGCTACTAATGCAATCTGCTCCATGACAACCCAGAAATCATCCAGACGACAATAACGATCAAATCCTTCAGAGTGCAACATGTGCGATTTTTCCATCAACCTATTAAAATTGAAAAATGAGAGACAGCCATTGATGCCCAGCTAATTGATTCATACACGAATGCTTACTTCTACAGATGGCTGGTAGTCCAGTCCAAAGTCCAGGAGATTGGCAAGTACGTGTTTGTGATCCTTGAAGGGTGTAGCCTGAAGAGCAGGTCACTGTTACCTTCTCACCAAATTTACCAGTGTTGCTTGTAATAGTACCATGAGCTGGGGCACTCAAAACTGGACACTTAGAAGCTGTGCAAAAGAGGAAAACACATGAAGACATGTTAGCAAGTCTTTAAGTAATACACAAAAAAAACATCCTGCAGCTAACAAGAGTTCAAATCATAGATATGTTGTTGGGCAATTATCACCTAACAACACACTGTATCATAGATGTGTTGTCAGGCAATTATCACCTAACAACACACCATATCATAAATATGTTGTCAGGTGATTATCACCTAACAACACAACATAAAATCACTATTTGGAGCCTTCCTCTAATCAGCGCCTTTTCATCGCAAGTTTTGGTGCCTACATCAAATTAGCACCTACTTGTACCAGTAAATGCCTCCACATGTGTGAACAGTATACAATATTTACATGCATGCCAGCACTAGTCATTCTTGAGTTGCAGAATCGTCAATATGCAGGATGGAAGTGAAAATTGCACAATTATCCCCTGAACACTGCCGCACTCAAACAACTGGTAGTATGCACAACAGTGGACAAGCACAGAGAGTGCTGCCATTGCTTTGGAACATGAAGATGATGAGCAAGAGAACAATGACAACGAAGAAGCTGACAAAGAGCAAGAAATAAAGAGAAAATTGATGAAGAAAATAAGATTGATGTGTAGAGCACCTGCCTCACATAAGTGCCTGCATAGGTATGTGGGGTTGAAATTATTAACTGCCACCATTAAATAGCAATTTTAGGATAGTATCCTCTAACCATATAGTGAAACGATCTGAAACCACAACTGAAACATTTTGCACTATTTGTCACATAGCTCATAAGGAATTCAAAGAGTTGATAGATGCAACTGTGACAAGTAAATGACCAATTTGTGAGTGTGTATGTTCACCATCAATGTATGGAATAATTTCTACACTTTAAAGTTTTTTTTTCCACTGACCTGCATACAATGCCAAGTCATATTTGCCCCCAGCACCAACACGGTAGACGTATGTACGTGAACCTGAAGAGTCCCAGAGAACACTCACATAACCTTGTACGCTGTAGACACCAAGTCCTTGGACAACTGTACCGGGTCCATTGCCATCTTGACTGCCATAATTCCAGTCTTTTCCACGCTGCACACGAGCTCCTGACACGAAGATTGCCTGCAGCTCTGACGTGCTGTATTTGGAGTAATCAGCGGCAGCACCTGACACAAAACAAAGTACGCCATGTTGTTACAAAAAGGAAATGATGCTTTATGGCTCTTTAAATGTGCTTTACACACAAACATAAACACTCAAACACAGCATGATATCAGCATACTAGAACTATAGTGCATGCATCCATACTTAAACATATAGCTCTTGAGCTGCTTCTGTTTGTCATCTAACTGGAATTTCCAAAGAAATTGTTCACTATAATTGAGCAACCAACAAAATTATCAGCACAAGTAAGAACAACATGCAAGAGTAAACCCTTTTATAGTTTTTCTTGAAAAAAAAAGTACTTACTGACACAGACAACGTCAGAGCTTGACCAGCTGCCCTGAGAGGTACAAGTACGTATGGATGGTCCTTGCAAAGTGTAACCAGCTTGGCAGGAGAAAGTGACGGTGTCATGGATTTGATAACCACCAACAGCTGAACCGTAGGCCGGTGCCTTGAGAGGATTACAGCTCACCACTGCAGACACACAACCACAGAATCAAACATACTTCTGAATAATGGCACAAACACTATGATGAGAAATCCCCTGAAACCATGACAACACACACACATATTAACAGGAGCTCCTTAAAGTGAATGACTGTACAGATGCTTTAGTTTTTCTCACCTGGAGCAATGTAGAGGTCATATTTTCCTGATGAACCCATTCGATAGCTGCCTGTTTTTCCAGCATCCCATTTAACAGTGATGAGACCTTTGGATGTCAAAGTTGCGGTGACTGTTCCAACACCACCCTTACCACCATCATCGTTACCCCACTGCCAGTCTTTACCACGCACAACACGTGTACCAACAGGGAAAGCTGCTGACAGTCTTGCTGGGCTCCAAGTGCTGAAGTCAGGATTCACTAGAGAAACACACACAAAATAGCATAAAGTTAGAACACATCCCAGGCACAACAGACAACCCACCTTTTTTCTTGCTGTCACTGCCCAGATAAATCATCCATGATTCGCCACATTGTTTTAGAAAGATGCTGTACTTGAAAATGTGTTTCTTCATTGGTGAACTCCTCCAACTATAGTCACAACAATTTACCAGGAAAGCTCCCTTAAATGTTCCAATTTTTCAAGCTAAACAAGTCAAGGGATGTAAGAAGAGAGCTAGTCAGAGCTTTGCAAAACACTTAAAAATGAATGAGAAAACAGCACAATGATCCACCAATGGAGAAAGAGAGTGATGCCACTGTACATAAAGATACACTGGTGGACAATGATGTCGTTGTATACACAACATGGCAGTGAAGAGCGATGTCACTGTACAGCTGCCAATGGTGTCATACCTGGACAGCAACCAGCTTCAAACGTCAGGTCATCAACAGCGATATCACCTTGGAAACTTGCACCAGCTGTGCCAATGAAGGCCAGCTAAAAGTGCAAAGGAAAAGAGAAAGCAAGACAAGAATAAGTTGCAAAGTACAATTTATGAGCAATAAATAATTTATGTGCAATAAACAATTTATGTGCAATGAACAATTTACGTGCAATAAACAATTTATGTGCAATAAACAATTTGTGCAATAAACAATTTATGTGCAATAAACAATTTATGTGCAATAAACAATTTATGTGCAATAAACAAGAGAATTATACTCCTGACCAGGACTTGTTACAATATCACCTCACAATAGAATAATATATGTGACAACATTTGTAAGCATTTGCACTACTACTTCTTTTTATCAGTCTATCATACCATTCAACCCATAATAAGCAGTGTTGATGAGCAGGTACAAAGCCAATACATACACGATAAGGAGTTGTCATATCCAGCTTGAACTCATATCGTTTCCATTGGTTTCCTTGGTTACCAGCAATGAGTGCTACACTCTTGTTCTGAGTAGTGGTAATGACACGGACTTCCAAATAGTTAATGTCGGTACCGAACATGTGATACCAGAAAGCAGCAGAGCAGTTAGCTCGTGATGGTGGGTTGAAGGCTGGTGAGAGCATCACTGCCTGATCGCCAGTTGTCCGTGGGAACGAGGTCTCAATGTACATGTAATGGCCAAGAGTGCTGTTTAGTGTGTGATCAACAGATGGACCAGTGTTGAAGGATGACGTAGAGCCTTGGTGTCGAGTCCAATCAAAGTCATCAACACTCTTGATCTGAGTAAAGCCATCATTGCCATCTTCAAAGTCAACCGTTAGGCATCCTGCCCAAAAATTGAGTCAACAAGAAACATAACATTTCATGAATTCATTGTGAAGAATATTATGATCTGTGGACTGTGACATTGCATCACTAAACAAGCACAGTGGTATCATTAACATCGTACCAAGACTACCAAGATTGAGCAATCACAGTACGCAGTATTGCACAGATGGAGCTCATCTAGGCAAGTGTGTTGACTGTGACATCTGCCAACAACAACGAATGCTGGAAACACATCAGTGTGATTACGCTGTCCTTGCATCACCTAGTTACACATTCAGTCGACCATGCCAGGCAATGTCTCTGGTCAGTGGACAGTGCTGTTTAATGCACAATAGCAGGGAATATATGTGCACACTCCTACGTCACACTACCTGCACACTAGTCCACAAGTGTATTTTCTGTTTTTACAAAATATCACCCCACTGACCAGAGTTTAACATCAAGCAGCTTTAGAAAAATTGCATTTTTCTAGTCCATGGCTCACCTGGAGGAACTGTTGGAGCTACTGGAGGCAGAGTGTACAGAAGATCTGTACAACAAAACAAAACAATACAAGATTTATTGCACTGCTGCATGAAACACCACACTACTTAAACACCACGCTACTTAAACACCACACTATTTATATGTAGATACCAACTTTCTCCAGTGCTGAATTAGGTGTACACACACACACACACACACACACACACACACACACACACACACACACACACACACACACTTCCTTATTCTGCAATGGAGATCACTATATGCCAGAACATGAACAACTTGGAAAACATCCGTTGTGATTCTGTCTTACCTTGTACTCGGTAAAGGTCATACTTGCCACTGGCACCCATGCGATAACTGTTCGTGTGACCATTGTCCCATTTCACTCGCACCCAGCCAGCACTTGACAAGGCAGCAATTACAGAGCCCTGCCCGTAACCATCCTGAGTACCCCATGACCAGTCTTTGCCACGTACAACACGTGTTCCAACCTTGAAAAGACTAGAGATCTGTGATGAGGAATAGCGGCTGTAATCCAGTTGTGCTGTGGAAAAGTAAATAAGAAGCCAAAACCACAGTAAGATCATTTCTGAGATCATTACTTTGCCAAAGAATATAATTTCTTATCACTACTTGTCGGCACTTTGGTGACACTGAACAATAAACAAGAGGAAAACTTGACAACAGTCTTATAGCAATTTTGCCACAGAGCGACAATGCGTATCAGTGAGCACAGGTTAAGCAACATACTTGGACAGCAACCAACACCAAAATAGATGTCATCAAGCGCAATGTCTCCTGTAAAGCTTGTGCCTCGAATACCCTCAAATGCAAGCTGAAAGAGAAATGGGAATGATAATGTTACATGATGAAACTAACTCAACTTCATCAAACCCAACACAATATGTATTAATAGAGGCCATTTCACCAGGAAGAAATATCTCCTCACAGTGTGTATTAAAAGATCCCTCCAAACTGTGTTTACAGAACATCCGTTTGATACAAATCTGAAAGCTAACCTGGAAGAGACCTGATGTTCTAGGAATGCTGAAATTTCCCAAGTTCCACTTGTTGCCCTGGTTTCCTTTCTTTGTCCAAACAGTCGAGTTTGATCCATTGGCAAAGACAACATAGACTCGCAGTGTGTCAATGGTGCTTCCGTACATGTGGTAGTAGAAATAGGCTTGGCAGCCACCACCAGATGGTGATGGATACTTTGGTGAAAGCAAGACAGCCCTGTCGCCAGACGATCGTGGAGATGATGTCTCAATGTACACATAATAGCCTAAAATAAAGAGATAACAGTGTTTCCAGAATTGCTGTCTTATGACACAAACACAACTACCCATACCACACACCACCTCCATCCACACCAGTCCTCTAAGTGCCATTACAGAGGTCAATTATAATATGCTGAAGAAGCCACTAGAAAAAGATGTTGAGTAATTCACTGAAATTCTAAATCTTTTGGCAGTGGCTACAATTAAACTGCAAAGGCCCCAGGTAAAGAGGCAAAAGCAAAGCGGTACCACTTTCATAAAATTTTCAATAAATTTTCATGAAAGTCTAATCCATTCCTTACCAACACTGTTTCCAAGTGTGTGATCTGCTGATGGTCCCGTTGAGAATGAAGATGTGCTGCCAGACTGACGAGTCCAGTCAAAATCATCATTCTTTCCTTGTGTGTAGCCCATGAAACCACTTTCAAATGTTGTTGGTGGACGACATGCTATACATGAAAAAAGTACCTTTTAGAAAAATGACTGCAAACATTTCGGAAAAGTCCGTGTTTACTTATGTAAACATAATGAGAACTGGACATAAAAATGGCAGTTGTCTGCACAATTCTCTTACAAAGAGGTGATGCAGGAGTTGGCGTAGCTGCTGGCGGTGTTGGTGGAGATGTCAAGTCTTTTTCAGCAAAATAAAAAAAAAACACACAAGTCAGCCCACAGCAAAAAAAAAACAGTAACCAGACGAACACTTTCATCCAGTATACCCACACTTCACAACCAAAGGATGGGTGAACACCCCACAGCCAATAATTACATAGTAAACGTAGGTTAACATGATCAACTATGATGCGCTGCTACCTAGTTAATGTATGGTTGCTATTTTGTTACACAGTACACACATCACGTACCATTTTGACAGTTGCTGTCATTCAGTTGACTTGCCTGTTGTCTAGTGGTAGCTAGGCTACTTTTCCTTCTTTTCCTCTTTCTTTCCCATTGCCCTCCTTTCATATATCTACCCTACACATACTCGCCGCAATTTTAAGATCAGCATATTCGCCACAACCTACAGATCGGCAAAACAAATTTCCAATCTACACCGAGAACAAATCTCAATCTCCATATACCAGGCCACATCAAGAATGAACCTCAGTCTCTGTATCAATTGATAAAGAAAAATCTCAACCTCTCTATCAAGAATAAATTTCAATAAATTCTGGGGAACCTATCGTGCTCACTCGGATCAGCCTACTCTCAGTCAAGATCAGCAAGTCTCTGCTGCTACTAAAGACGGCACCCTCCGCTGCAAACAAAACAAGTTGTGGTGACTCACTGCACAGCATCATGCAAGCTAAACAAACGACTGGCCCTCCTATGCACAATGCTTTGCTACACCCCAGATTGGCCACCACCCTCTCTCTTTGTTTCATGTGAGGGAATGTTAAATGTATGGCTACACAATTGCATTCATAGCTCAGTCACAAGACACTTAATTATTAATAAGGCAAATTCCATAACCAGAAAAAAACTTGGACAGAGCCTTCACTGAAACACAAGCGATTAATGAAGAGATGTCATCATCCATGGAATATCCACAGACACAGTCACCCATCACCAACTGCCTTACCAATGAGGCGGTAAAGGTCATATTTGCCCTGGTAGCCCATTCTGTACCAGTTGGAGTAGTTGTTTTTGTTCCACTGGATCTTGATATAGCCTTGCGAATCAAGTGGTACAATCACCACACCAACCTGAAAATGTGCATACAGAAAGTTTCTGCTGTACTTAGAGAGCAAAATAATTTGCATGGCAACATATAGTACTGAAAAGAGAGTCATCTCACACAAATTTAAAAAAATCTAGCAAATAAATCAGATCATGAAACAACTGTACCTACTTTCTGCAGCCATGTCAAGCAAAGTGAGTGAGAAGAGAAGCATAGTTCTCTCTGTGAGTGAATCACGGATAATGACTGGCATAGAGGGAGAAATGGCATCACTCATTTTAAAATGCAGCAAAGTGGCATGAGGCCTCTTTCAGTCTTGTGTGCATCAGGAGTGACTTGTCCTATTGCTGATAGAATGTTCTTTTCAGTCTTGTGTGCATCAGAGTGACTTGTCCTCTTGCTGATAGAATGTTCCATTCTGTCTTGTGCTAACAAACTTGCAATGAGTGTTTGTTTACTACTTAGTGTTACAAAATGAATGTTCAGTTAGAATCAGCAGCGGCTAGCTATATAAAGTGCAATCAATTAACTATTCCACTGTAAGCTGGCAGCAAGCCATTGCATATAACCATTCTACTGTAAACTGGCAGTAAGCCATTGCATATAACCATTCCACTATAAGCTGGCAGTAAGCCATTGCGTATAACCATTCTACTGTAAGCTGGCAGTAAGCCATTGCGTATAACCATTCCACTGTAAGCTGGCAGTAAGCCATTGCATATAACCATTCTACTGTAAGCTGGCAGTAAGCCATTGCATATAACCATTCTACTGTAAGCTGGCAGTAAGCCATTGCGTATAACCATTCTACTGTAAGCTGGCAGTAAGCCATTGCATATAACCATTCCACTGTAAGCTGGCAGTAAGCCATTGCATATAACCATTCCACTGTAAGCTAGCAGCATTTGTTTCATCAATGCTTACTTTCAGTCCAATCCTTACCTGACCCCAGCCACCATCTTGGTTCTGCCATTGCCAGTCCTTTCCACGAATCACTTGCGTGCCCACAGGGAACATGGCTGCCAGCTGACCATTACTGAACAGGTTGTAGTTGATGGCTCCAGAGGGAGATGCTAACAGTTTATGAAGAGAATGTCTCACATTAGTTCAATTGTGATCAGTGATGATAAAATTGCAACTTGTTAAACTTTGTACGCTATGGCCATGCAACTATGGCTGCTCCTCCCTGTCCTCCAAGAACAAGCTACAACTCATCATCAACTTTAAACCCAAATTTCTGCTTATTTTAGCACATAGTCTATTTTTGTGTACATTACGTACACATTATATGTGGTGATTTTCTTCCTGCAAAAGGCTTCCTCAACAAGAAAGAGAGCATGAAAAGAGACTTGTCAACACTGATCACAAGCTCCAAGCCACTGCTTTAACTGTCAGTCTGGCTGCACAGTGTCTGCACGCATGCACTTACGCGGCAATGTGGTCACAGGTGGTCCAGTCACTGAAGTCAGACCAATATCTGCAGGTTGCATAACGAACAACAGAGACTAGTTATAGCCCCACTGATCACTGCAGGTATCAACAAAGGAGACTAACTACACAACACACTGAGTACTACCACAGTACACACTGTTACTGGCTTGGTACACTAACCTGTTGAAGCACACACACCAGTTCAATGAATGTCAATATCAAATGCATTTTACTGTGTGTTCAAATTCTGCATCCACAGGAATTATCCTGAAATAATCTAGTAATGGCAAACTACATGCGTTTCCTTCTGAGGAAAAGTTGCACAATCAAATCCAAACAAAAATGTTCTGATGATGTAAATAATGCCAGCAAGGTGCTGTACAGTGAAGGCAAGCACCTAGACTAGGTTTGAACAATGTGACTAACTGCTGACAACACCAAACACAGAAAGACAGAACACTTACAAACTTTTCATGACATGATAGTTGAGTATATTGACAGTATAATGTTACAATGCTTTGCATTCCATGTGGGTGATCAATTATCAGGCAGGTGATTGAAGCCTCAAGGGTGGAAGTGGGGCATTAAGATACATAATGGATCAAATAAAACAAAATGAGAAAATGCACATAATTGACAAAACAAATTGAACAACGTACCAGCAACGCGAGCTAAGTCGTACTTGCCACTGGCCCCCATGCGATAATAGTAGACTTTGCCATTGTCCCATTTGACTTGGACCTGCAAACCAGTCGTGATAAATTTCTGAACGGTACCTCTGCTTCCAATACCACCATCTTGATTTCCCCATGACCAGTCTTTGCCGCGGATAACACGTGTTCCTGCTTTGAACATTATCTCAAGTTGTTCAATTAACAAATGACTGTAGTCCGGAGTAACTGCAGAAAAAAAAACATGGGAAATTCAGTACAGTTGAGCACATCTCACAAGTGAGTATTCTACATGATCCTTTCCAATATCGATCAATTTTTTAAAAAAAACTCACCTGGTGGGGTAGGAGGTGGAGAAGTTGGTGCAAATGTGACAATACCAGTAATCAGATCTGAAAAAAAGCAGAGAGGCTGGCATTAAATTCAATGTCAGCTCAACACCAGTACTTGAGATCATTATGATGTCCCCCTCTTTGGTACTTGAGATCATTATGGTGTCACCCTCTTTGGTACTCTAATTCAGAATGAGATCATTATGATGTCACCCTCTTTGGTACTCTAAATCAGAATGCACACAGGCAGGCATGAAGAACATGATAGCCATCTCAAAGCCAATATCAAATTCTATTCCAAGCAAGCAGAACTTTGATTGTGACTAACCTTGCAAGCGATACAGATCATAAGCACCACTGGCACCCATTCGATAGGAATAAGAAAGAAAATATCCTGTCCATCGCACAGATACAACTCCACCAGACAATGCAGATGTGGTCACACCAATTCCACCTGATCCAGGATCATTTCTTCTCCAGTTTTTGCCACGAACAACACGTGTACCAACTGGGAAGAGAGATGCCAACTGGCTTGCTGTATATTGCCAGTATTGAGGTGGTTCTGATCAAAACAAGAATGTTATGAGCATAAGAAAATTACGCCACTCTCCACCAGTCTCATGTTAGAACAATACCAGTACAAATATATGCATGCACCTTTGAATAGCAACATCACCACAATGCCACTATACACATATAAAAACTACAATGCCAGTATGTACATAAAACTTACGAATAGCGTTGTTACAACAAGATGCGCTGAATGAAATGTCGTCCAAAGCGATGTTGCCCAATGAACCAGCGAGAAGGGTTCCAATGAAAACAACCTGGAAATTTCCCAAGTGAGAGCAGTAGAAAGGCAGACAGGTGAAGATACAGAGAGAAAAGGAAGAAAATTAAAGAAATTGGAAAGAAGGGATTTCGTTAGATATGTAAACTGACCAGTGATGATGCCTGCACAGCTGCAGCTAATTCTCTTGATTTCCGTTAACATTTGTTTCAGATATAACAGTAAGCTGATTTCATCCGTAATCACATGCATGTGTAACAGATTTATAATATCACTTAACATTCCCATTAAGAAAGCATTACCTGGAAATGGCCAGCTGTGGATGGAATAGCCAATTGACTTGATTGCCATGCATCTCCTTGGTTACCACTTGTCTTCCAAGCGCTGATAAGAGAACCACTTGCCTGATTGATCCGCACAGTGAGGGAGCCAATTTGTGGACCAAAGAGGTGGTAGAAGAAAGTCATGTAGCAGTTGCTGGAAGTTGGTGCAGGCATTATTGGAGTCAACAGCATTGCCTGGTCATTGTTGGAATGGGCTACAGATGCATCGATGAATGCAAAAAAGCCTTTTTCATAGCACAAAAGAAAAAAAAACATTAATGAGGGAGAGTAAGTGTAGCAATGAACTAAATTGTGTAACAAAGAAAAAGTAGTATAGCACAAAAAACCCCTCTCTTATCCAGATGCCCTGGGACCAAAGTGTGCCCATATCTCAGAAATGCCCGTACCTCAGAAAAATGCCCTCAAAACACAAGATGTATACTGTACCATGTACCACACCATACATCTACTTGCATTTCTTTGAGTACAATGAATACATACAAAAAGTTTTCAGATCAGTCCTGACACACTGCAGTACAAAGTACTAGTAAACGTACACATAGTCCCCAAAGACCACCAGGTATTGGGGAGTTCCTGGATCTTGGGAGGCCAGATAAAGAAGGGCTTACTGCATATATCAGCACTAGTGCTAACCTACTGATGCTTCACATTCTCTCTGTTTAGGTTGAACAGCTTTTTGAATGGACTCAAACTAAACACCAACATTCTTTGATCTGATTATAGTCAATATCAACCAGTCTAGAGCCACGCAATCACATGTACATAGACGTGCACATCCAATACAACAACCCCAAAACTCAATGGGATATTTTTTCACAGACAACCACCTACTTGTCAAGACCTTTCAAGACCAACAATTTAAGAGAGAATTTGTGTGTGTGTGTGCCACAAACCTTTGCCAGTCGTGTGGTCGGATTTTGGACCAGTGTATATGCTAAGAGACTTGTTTGCAGTAGTCCATGACACACGTGATGATGTTGGCTTGCTTTGCGTTGTAAAACCATTTGGAATAGCACCTCCATCAAATGTTACAGGGCCATTGCAGCCTACATGGGAAGAAGTCAAACAGTTGAAGACCAGCATGCTTCAAGCAACTCCACTCATTCTATGGTGGCAAAGTTCATCAAAGTCATGAAGCTACTCACTGATGTCACCTGCTTCCCCCACAATGCTAAATTCCATGTGTCAAATACTTCATACTACTTATTTATTCTGCTGTTTATACCCCTATGAAAGCCTCACAGCAATCAACTTCACAAGTTCATATTGTTGTTATAATTTGAACCTCACAGCATTGTTTAAAGTGGCTTCTTTCATTACTTTTACATATAGAATAAAGAGAGCAATTGCAACCATTCACTATCAACACTCCTCAGAAGGCTGCCACACCTCAGTCATCAATGCTGTGCAGAAGTTATAAGCCACTGACAAGCACAGCTGCTGGGAAGTTCCTAACTACCTCAGTGTTATGGCTAGCTCATAGCCCCTATAGCTCTTCAGCATAAATGGCACATACTCTCTTAATGCGAAACCCTTGAGAATAGCATGAACATACATGCACACTAACACACACACATACATACATACATACACGCACTGTGCACACACAAATTATTGTACTCTGCTTTGCTGCTGATATTTACAGAACTTACCAGGACAGCAAGCATCGTTAAATGAAATGTCATCAATAGCAATATCTCCAGTAAATGATGTGCCAGTAACACCTTCAAATGCAATCTGCAAAAAGAAATAAAGAACAGGCCTGACGAGGATAATTATTCAAAGAAATAAAGAACAGGCCTGACGAGGATAATTATTCAAAGAAATAAAGAACAGGCCTGACGAGGATAATTATTCA
>JAOWAW010005361.1:0-18648 GCA_028565695.1 Nicola tetela | reverse complement strand
TCTCTGGTGCATTAATCCCTGGCCCTCATACTTAAGGGTGGGTGGGTCAGTTGAACACATTCTAACAACATTTAACCCAAACAGTGTTTTGCCTTGGGAAGCGACCCCAAAACACTCTTTACTTGCAAAAAATAATATTCCCATCACTGACCGTAATCTCAGAGAAGCCCTTTCCTCCAAGAAAACGGACTCCTTCAAGCAGTTTGCGGAAGGGAAGACGTCGAGTTATCCCCGTAATTTTTTTTTCAATCTTCCTCTAGCGTGGCTGCAGATAATACCCTTACTGTAATAAGCAATACGTGTTCTCTTTTTGCCGATTTCCTGTCAAAAATACGCGGGCTGAACTTACTGACGCTGTTCAAAGATCGATTACTCCAAGAAAGAAGCTCCTATTTCTCAATACAGTGAGTTCCAAGTATCTGGTCTCTGGTCTTTCCAGGCGGCCTCCCGCCTTCCGTTGATCAGTTGAGTAACCCTTCCGCATTTCCACTTCTTTTCGGGCAGTCAGTAGTCGAGAATATTACATAGAGAACGTACGGTGTTGAAGTACATCACGTACAGAACTTCTACGGTAGTCGAGAACACTACGTGGAACAATCCCTCAATCACGAAGTTCGATGTAGGCCCACTTCATCTACTTCCGTAGTGCCGGTATTGGCCGTGGATGGATGAAGTGCTGCATGACGATCAGACTACACCATACACGTACACGTCTACGTACTCTATACTGCCTATGCACGTAGATCTTTGCGTTGACCTACGCGTGCTGCGCGCATTGCGCAATTGTCTATGATGATCGGCTGAGAAAAACTGTACGCGCGTGAGCCAGGGATTAATTCACCAGAGCAGTTTCACACATGCATGCAGTCAAAGCACACGGTCATCGCCAATGGTTGTGTATTGTAGCACGTTCCTGTCTATTTAGTAGTCTGAAATTCTCGGTTGTCCGTCAATTTGCCTGACGAAGAGTCGAAACGTCGCTCCACCATTATCAAATGTGAGTCTGCAATAAAGGAACTTGTTGCATCGATTTAGTCTTACTGAGTGTCGGTCTGAGACCTCATTTGTAGCGATACTTAGGCCTGTATTCAGCATATACAAGGGAGGAGAAGATCCGCGCAGGACGAGAGTCAACTCATCAGAATTCCGGCAAGGAAAATTCCTTCTGCTGACGGCATGCTGAGCGCTGGCTGACTTGAGTTCATTATAAGCGCTAATGAATAAACCACATGTCAATTCACAAAAATCACACTCAGCTATCCATTAACTACGAAAAATACCTGTTTGCTCAGACTAACAGAAGTGCAGTGCGGAACAGCCGTGAGTGACTCAATTATTTCCGTGTTTTAGCAGAATCACCTGACAGCTGTGGCTGTGCACATCAGAACACTAAATGAACAGTGCAAAATATTGCAAGTATTAGAACTAACGCTGTGAATCACTTGTTAGGCCTCTGTCATTTGTTTACGAGCCCACGACCATGGGTGGGAGCCACGAATTTTCTCGTTCCGGGCTGAACTTCTCAACGAGGTGGCTCATGTACATGAATGTTGTGAATTAGACCTTGCTATAAAATACCTCTTCCTGACTTTTCACGTTCTGTTTTTTATTGTCTCGTGGACGGTCAACGTGATGTAGAAAGACAAGAGACATCCCTATTCTGACTCACATTGGTGGATCAGGTAAAACGTTTGTAAAGAGGTGGTTTATCTTCTGTTAAGTCCAGAAGCAGACTTGAACGTGTTGTCTCCGTGTAAGCATTGCCATGCAACGTATCGATAGGACGCCATTTTCCCCTCTCCCTCCACGCGAAGAAAGAGATTTCTGTAGGCCGAGCTGAAGATGGTTACGATGTTGCGCAAAATGTTCAGAAACTAAATTGTTTGTACAGTCGTAGTGGGCCCTCAGAGCTTAATACTGTTGGGATTGAATGCTACAGGTGTTCCCTCGTTAGTACGTAATGCTTGGGAACTGAGAAAAATTACTTACTAATAAGGTTTCTGTACTAATGAAATTGCTTACTAATGAGGGTCCCAATATATTTTATGTACTACCGAGGGAATTTTTAATCAATCAATTGACGGAGTTTGAAACGGTGGATAAACTCGTTGCTAGACTTGAAATCGCTCAGATCCCAGGCTTTCGCAAGTTGAGCAGCCTACTCCTGCAACATGCTGTCCGTGACCGGAATAGGAGGGTTTATACTCCTAAAGTCCCGGGACCAAGTCAGCAGCGCCCGGTCTAAATCCGGCCAACGCGACTCTCGTAAACGCTGCTTGTTCAACCTGCCGCTGCGCTCAAAAGCAAACAGAAGTTGCTCTTTCTGCTTCAGAAGAGTGTAAATCGAAGACAGGGGCCGGTCATTCGCTCTAGCTAAATCTTTGGCGGAAGTTCCGCGTTCATGCTCTTTGACGATAGCTACCTTGTCTTTTAAAGACAAAGGGCGATGCACCTGCTTCTTCTCACTAGACATGGTGTCGACGTCGAAGATCTAGAAGCGAAATGACGAGTGAGATTAATTTACAGCTTGTGTCAGCGTGTAGGGTAGAGACTGCACTGTCTGGACGAACAACAGAACTGGGAAGTTGCGGACCTGTGGGCGCTGAAACCGCAACATATTGTTTCAAGTTGTGTGGAACATTGTACATTGTACATCGTATGTCTACATGTATGCCTACGCGAGCTATAGCTACGCGATACGGTCACGCAAAGGGCGCTTGTGCAGCTGGCTCGCGCTCGACGCAAGTGTTCGATCGATGTTTCGTATTGTAGTTCCTGAGTTCCCACTGCCTTTACGTTATAGCGAGGGAAATTTCACAGAAAAGTAACCCGTTTATAATCGCTGTTCATTGCGTACTAACGAAAATTACGTTGTAATGAAGTTACGTTTTATCAGAGAAGGAGTGCATACATTTCCAATGGGCGTCAATTGGGAAATGACAAGTGTTATGTACAAACGGGGTTTACGTACTAATGAAGGTCGTACTAACGGGGGACAACTGTACATGTATTAATAATTGTCGGCTTCACAAGTTGGTTGTTGAGCTAATAATATGATTGAGCATGGTTATACCCTCTCCTGACACATGTATATTAGACCCTTTTGCATTTCAAACGTTTTCGCTTTTTCGGTTGTAAAAGCGCTGTCTGTTCTTCAGTCAGTGAACGTGCATTTTCACCACACGAACACCTTGGTACCCTTCCTTCGGCATCTGCAGCCGTGTTCGGCTGACGGTGACCGTGCCTAAACGACCTTTCTCCGAACGCGGTAAACCTTCCTCGGTTGCGCTCTTCCTGACCCCTCCATCTCGATTCCGGCAGTGCGTGAGCTAGAACTAGAAAACTTTAAAGCACCCCGCCTGTCAGCAACAATCATATACCAAGTAAGTAGCAATCATCTTAAATTGAGTAGCAACGATATAGCACTTACTCATCTAAGGACTGGTTAGCGGCATTCTGGCATATCGATGACCGACAGCAGGCTAAGCTATCTCTGGAGAGGAGAGGAGCGCCGGTTTCAATGAGCTTGATGACAATGCCCTTTGTTAGGCGTCACAGTGGAGTGTGATCTCATCACTTAGACTGTAAGTTGGCAAACTACACACTGCCTGCTTGATTCATATTGCCAAAAGCAGCTTTGTTGAGGTTCTCCCCACCACAATTCTTGGTGTAAATTTCCTTAATGCCTTGGTCAAATCCGCCAGTCCCGCGGAAAATTTGCTAAGGTACTGTACCATACCCAGTAACCTCTGTATTACCGCTCTGCTTTTCGCGCTGGCATTTCGAAAAATTGCTTTTACCTTGGCTGGATTTGCGCACAAGCCCTTATTGAATGCGAGATGACCTATGAACGGCACACTTGTTTGCAAGTGTAGCTAGTCACCATTAATGACCAGGTTGCCCTCCTCGCAGTGCCTTAGAAATACGTGGAGAATCTTGTCGTGATTCAGTAATGCTTTGGCTTTGTACTTCGCCACAGTGCCCAGCCACCAGGAAATCGTCTGCAGATACTTCAACTCCAGTTAGTCCTTCGATTGCTTCATACATTCTGAGCTGAAATGTCTCGGGTGCTGAACATATTTAAAAAGGCATTCTGGACCAACGGTAGAGTCCAAAAGGTGTGTTAAAAGTGGTCAAGAACGATGGTTTCTTTTCTAGCCGTAATGCCAGAACCCATTCCGTGCATCAAGCTTTGTAAATACATTGGCACTATGATGGCGCATTGCCACTTCCTCAGTTGTTGGGATCCGGTACCGTTCGCGTTGCATTGCCTTGTTCAGGTCTCGTGGGTCCAAACAAATTCGCAACTTTCTCTTGGGCTTGACAATGGTGACCATTGAGTTGAGTCGTTCCGTTGGCTCCGTGACTTTGCTAGGATTCCTTGTTGTTCGAGTTCTGTTAACTTCTCATGGACCTTTGCCCGAATTGCCGCTGAAATTCTCCGCCGCGCGTGCTGCACTGGGCGAGCGCCATTATCTATTTTAATGTGGTATTCTCCTTCCATGACTCCCGTGCGTTCTGCGAAGACCTCCGGAAACTGCTTCATCCGCTCCTCCTTAGACAGCGGTCGCATGTCCTGTGTGACTATTGGTTATCGCCGTGGCTCTGCCGCTGTTGCCGCATACACGGTTATACGCCTTCTGTATACGTCTGGTTTGTTTCGTCATTATTGACATACAGAATATCACTCATTCCTGCGACTCAGAATTGAACGGAGGCCGTCATTGTTCACAAGTTTGCGTCGGAGCTTATAAGACTGCTCATCTCTCCCCTAGCACGTTCAGTGCCGATCCTCCATATGCTACCAGTGTTGACATTTGAGCGGCTAGTTCAGCTAGTGAACGGTCGAGCGCTGCCTTTTTGTAGTATGTCCCTACTGGCAGGACATTCCACTGTGTCCGGGTGTCTCCTTGGAAGCGTACGAATTCGACTTTGACAGTCACTTGCTGCGATGCGTCAAGCGATTTCCATTGCTTGTCGCTGTTGGTGAAAACTTCTTCCCCTTCCTCTAGTTCTCGCACTTCTGACCGTGCGGCGTCTCTTACAGCTGACCGACATTTTCGAGCAAAGTCGTTCAGCTTTCCGCACCTAGCGCAGCTCTTCCTGAACGCCAAACACTGCTCCCGTTTGAAGTCATGTCTTCGTCCGAAGTTGCTTCACTCTGTTCTTCCTACTTCCCTGGCACTGTTCGTTATTCCCGTTCCGTAACGCAGGAACGCCTCAGAGTCTTCAGCATAGGCTCCTGCCGCGACTTGGCCGGGCTGGCCGTTTGACTGCGTGGACTGCTGCGGTTGAGTCCGTTCTTCGCGCATGCATTACCGTCGCCTGATGCGATGGCGTTTCGATCGGCACTTCAGCACATTTCAATGCATTCGCCCAAAGCCATGCTGCGGTGCTTCAGTGGGCTTTTTCTGAGGGCCTGGTCTCGTATTACAGAAACTACCCGCTCCGGTGAATTCTTCTGAAAGTTACATGTTGTAGCCAAGTTGCCCAAGGTCGCGATGTACTCCATGCTCAATTCCGACTCGTCCTGTTGTTGCGTGTGAAATTGGTATCCCTCGTAAGAACCCACAACTCTTACTCACAAAATGCTGCTCAATAGCTGAAGTGTCTTCCGTAAGTCTTTGCGTTTGTCAGCGCTTGTGAACGGCAGGCCGTTGTACACCCTAACTGCCGCCGTTCATATACTCATTTAGTTGAAGATCGACAGCCACCTTGTAGTTGACAGGTCTCGTACTCTGTCAGGCATGAAGGAGGAAAAAGTGAGAGGTTTCAAGTAGGAAAGCGGTTGAGAAGACCAAAGACTATTAGAGACAGATTTCTTTTCTCTTTTTTTTTTTCTGGCACGATTACTCCAGCATAGAGTATAAGACGCGTCAGCTGAATTTCACGCCGACTTCGAATCCTGCTCGGCGTGTGTTGGCGTTTTATATTGTTGTTGTTGTTCTGCAACTGTTGTGTAGCTTGATAGGTGTATGCGAGGAACAGGATCCAGGCCTCGGTTTCGGGCCACGTACACGAAAAGGCCGTATCACGCTTTTCATGGAAAAAGCATGCTGACCAGCGCGGCCGCCAATATATGATAACTTTAAAGACAATGTGAGTCGGTACTACAAGTAAATACTATTTATTAGCGTCAAAGCAGAATGACTGTTATTGACGCCGGTGTGGCGGCCCATATCAAGCGAGTCATCTTCCGTTCTTCTTTCGAGTAGACTGCTTGCCTAGGCCTCTGGTCAGCGCTGGTGCATTTCTTTCGCTAGGTTACCTGTTCTCGTTGGACCAGATTACAGTTGTTTTTCCTATTTAATTCCATCAGTTTACTAGCGTGCAAGTGTGCGTGTAGCATTCCTCAGGATGCAAAGCCGATGTGATAGCGTGGGCAGTGCTCCATCCGAGTAAGAAACTGTGAACGAGACGGTCGCATTAAATCCATTTGTTTTTGAACACGGTAGATTGGGAATATTCTAGAGTACGGCCGCGGCGGTGGATACGTCACGCAAACGATTAATAGTACATCCGAAACGCGTCCTAGTGTTCACACAGAAGGAACTCGTTAACGAAGATCATAAGGTCCAAATTTAGGACTTAAATGTAGCTGAGCATGTTCTTCAACGGCCCAAGTTACGCCCCCGGGACCACCGTGCAACAGTGCGTAGTCTACGGATGAGGGGACCCCTGGCGGCTGTACTAGCATAGCTGGTCCGTGCAGCGCGTGTTCATGCACGTTGACAATGCTAGAGAACAACACAAGGCGATAGCGGAGAACCTGGCTCGCAAAAACTTCAAGACTGCCTCATCAATAGAGTCGCAGTGGAAGGAATATTGTGTGCCATTGCCCACGTGCACGCCCTTTATTCTTCTAGCACTGTTGACAAACGAAACGCGTATTTACTATAACATTATTACATGATTTTGTGAGTCCTGTGCGGCACGGAGATCAGCTGATGACGCTGTCAAGCTGACATTTACATTGTTACAGGCTCTCTTATTAACAGCACACCTGGGTTTCTTGTAATGTTGCACGCGTCCGTCTGCGCGGGCAACAAAACCCCATCCCTCTCGAGCTCCACAGTGGCGGTCATATTTAAAGGTTTTAAATTGATTAATGTAAGGAGCCATTCACAGTGTCTTTCTTCCTAAGGATTTCGAGTTGGTACGAATAGCCCTTGTGTCTTCATTAAAACAACATGATACGTAGTAAGAGATCCGAGGAGGACAATAAATGTTGTCGCATCCAAATTGTGTTGGTGAATACTGTGATAGTGAATCTTTTGACGCAATTACGCATTAGTAGAGTTGCATGGAAACGAAGGCCTAGTCGGCAGTGGCAGACCTCATTGTAAAGTGTCTGGAGTCCACACCTTCCAGCGTCTTGCGGGGCAAATGTGGCGGCGGTGGTTGTGCTCATAGTTTGAAGCTCACGTTCGTGTCCGATCATGGAGTGGAATCGTTTGTCTTTCTCTGTGGATTCAGAGAAACAGATGCATGACACTTTGCTCTGCTGCATTCACCCAGCAATGCAGCCATGGCATTAGTGGTGGCGCCACATTGGGGACTGGATTTAATTTTTGTGTAATTGCGTCTGTGGCGTGATAGCTCGATGGTTAGAACGGGCACAATTAGAAAGGCCTCGCCCTTGCAGTTCGGTAGTCGACCGCAGGTTTCGCCCACACACCAAACCAAATATATGCGCAAACAACACTCACAGTAAACAATTACCATTATCCTAAACGGCTTCTGGTCTATTCCTGCTGGCCATGGAGTAATCGTGACGGAAAGAAACGGGAAAGAAATCCGTTCCTGTTAATGTCTTTGGTCTCATCAACCTCGTTCCTCCAGGACCTCCATGAAGCCTCTCACTTTGTACTCCTTCATACCTTTCAAAAGTCACCTAAGTCGACATGTTCAAAGAGCTTATCCCTTTAACATGTAAAAGGCTCCGTTAACAAACGAAAAAGTCCACCTGCAGTTTTCCCTCGAGGAAGTTGAGGGAATCTAACGGTGCCAGAATGACACCTGAGACCCCGCACTTTACACATTGGATTTTTGTGGCGTACTACTTTTATTGCTGCAACTATGTCAGTGCAAGCTGCTTGCGTCAACATCAGGAGCCACGTGAGTGCGTATTGTGACTCACAGTTCATTGTGCCATTGTCGGACCCTTGGGAAGCTATATGTTCAAGATTTTCCTTAGTTGGTGAGGGGGCGAAAGGAAATTTTGCGCGGTGGTCAAGACGACGTGTATAGGCTGATGGTCCGCGGAAGCAATAAAAGTCGTACTCGAGAATCTGACGTCTTTAGTGTGGTCCCGTAACGGCTCAGGTGTATGTTGCAGCGTTATCTTGTTTGAAGTGAAAAGCGGGAGGTGAAGCTCTTCGTTTCCTTTGAGGGCGACTTTCAGAGGTAAGTTCTTAAAGCATGATCCCGTTAGGCGACAAATTTTTAAAGCTAATAATTATTACAAAGCCCCACAAAGCGGGGATAGACGCTGAGCGTTCCGTAAATAAGAGCGAAAGGAAGGGGAGGCCAAGAACATTAAGAGGGATGGAATTCTTCCCATGTTTACCGTGACAGTTACTCCAGCAGAAATAGACGAGAAGATCTTTTAGTGCGCAGTGTTAACCGCGTGTTTTCTTTTTCGTCTGTATCTGGTGAGGTGTTGTGTGCAAACTGATATTGTATATAAAGAGGATTTACTTGGTGGATTTGAGTGTGAGGTGGTAAGTGAGCGCGCGTGATCATTGCGAGGTGGGTGTCTGCCTGGTATCAGCACCAAAGGCTCAGTTCAATGAACTCGGACACAATTCTGATTCTGCCGTTCGATCAAACCAGCTTCTTGACTTTTCAGCGTCTAGCTATAGTTCCATGACAGGCGATGGTGGAATAGCTATAGGATGGCCTGCTCTGCGCTGTAGTTGAAATCAAGGGATGTCCGTTTCTTGTTCCTACAACAGGTTCCTTACTCAAGCGCGCGTTTGTACTGTTCGTTTCGAACATGTACCGCGGTATTCTCGCAGCTTTAGCAGTCTTATAGATTCCCCTTGCTTGTCCAGTGGGTGCCTGACGTATTTGATTCCGTTATGCATCTTCCATTTCTAGTTATTCGAGTACGCTGCATAGTCCTTACGTTCAGTTAGGGGAGCTGGCAAGGATGCAGCTGATGGTATGTGCGGTGTTCTCGACGTACGGTGTGGTGACCGTTTTTTTTCTCTGGCTTGTTGGTAGACTTGGTTTCTTGTTCGCTCGTCCCTGGACAGCATCTACAGATCTTATCTTGCTGGAGTCTAAGCAAAACGGGATGAAGGATAGCCATTCCTCTACTTTCAGAGCTGTGAACAATAATGATGGGTTTATTGCCGTCGTCAGGCCCGTAAGGGCCGAGGAGGGCTTCACAGGCGATTAATTCGTGCGTGTCTGCGTGTCTATATGTCATGCTGCAACCGTTACTAGCCAGCGCAGCGCTAATCGCGTCTTTTTTTCCCTATCAAAATGTATGGTAGGAAGGCGTGCGTACTTCAACCGAATCATGCAGCGCAGCTGCAGCTGTTTGTAATGTATGCCATGAACCGAAATCTGCCTTTCTAAATAGATCGCCAGAGAAAAACGTTTCCGAAGCCGTGTGAGAAAAAGGGAAGAGGAACAAATGCCAGGTAGTCCCGGGCCCACCGCTGATTTGATTGCAGCTGTTGGCGTGAGCTCTGAACTTTTGACGGAAAGGGCCACATGACTCGTGCAGTTGAATGCATGCAGGTGGATTGGTTCCGCCAAGCTGCAACATTTCCAGCATGCTGACAATGCGCTTAGTGCACGTAGGTTTGTTTTGGTCGCGTCTTCAAGATCTATATCGTAGACTGGATGATGAGCATAAGCTCAAGGAGCTCTGTCGCTGTAAACACAATTACCACCTCGTTCGTCCCAACTAAAGCAGCTTAGCTTTGTTTCAACTTGTAGGAACCCGGCCCTAGTCCTGTATGCAATGTAGGGCTTCAGTGAGTGCTTCAAAGTGGACTTTGCGTAGCAATAGGCATCCGCTATATGTAAACCATATGACCTGCGACGGCTCTATGCGGACACCACTTGTCAGCAAGAGTTACTTAAGTGGATCTTAGCCACCGCCATCGAACACGATCCCTGTGCGTGCATGCCTTCATAGCAGTATTTTGACACACCCTGTGTCACGATGAAAAACCGGACCGCTAACAAGAGGCGTGCCCTGTTAGTCCGCGCACGTCTCCTTATTGTTGTTCTGGCTCTTTATCAAGCAGTTTCCCTCACCGGACCTAGCGAGCTATCTGCACTAGCTGCACGGCGGCCTCTAGCTTCGTCAAGCGTGGGGTTGACAAGGAGCTTGAATGGCAAATTGGAATCCTTCGCGATTGCAACGAAAAATATCCTTTCGACAGGGAGCTGCAAACTGCCGCTTACGTAATCTTGCTGAGACCTAATCGGAATGCGTACCAGTAATCCCTTTGCTGGCGGTTGAAAAAAAATGCGTTCCAGTGTTTGATCAACCTAAGCCATTTTCGGATTTCGTTGAAAAGAAAAAAACGCCCTTTGCCTACGTGGTCTCCGTGCCAGTAAACACAACCGCGGAAACTAGACGACATTTTCGGTGTTGACTGCCATGACTGCAGCGGCTGCTCATATGAGGACTTCATCACTGAGATGCTCCTGCAGGCGGGCGAATGATCTACGAATTCCAAGACTACTTCACCTTCCCTCACTGAGAGAGAGTCTCCAGCGAGGGAAGCTCTCCAAGTGAACGGTGTTACTTACGTTGTCCCGGCCACTTTCTTCTAACCCGACGGTGCCCCCCCCCCCCCCCCCCCACGCTATTAGAAGGCTCTGTATGCTGAGGAATGCTACACGCACACTCGCACGCTAGTATAGCACACTGATGAGAATTTAATAAGAAAAACAACTGTAATCTGGTCCAACGAGAACAGGTAACCTAGCGAAGCAAATGCACCAGCACTGGCCAGAGGCCTACGCAAGCAGTCTACTCGAAAGAAGAACGGAAGATGACTCGATTGATATGGGCCGCCACACTGGCGTCAATAATAGTTATTCTGCTTTGAAGCTATTTACTTATAGTTCGGACTCGCATTGTCTTTAAAGCTATCTGATATTGGCGGCCGCGCTGGTCAGCTTGCTTTTTTGATGAAAAGCCCGATACGGCCTACGTGTACACATGGACACGGCCCAAGACTGAGGCCTGGATCCTGTTCCTCGCAGACACCTATCAAGCTTTACAACAGTTGCAGAACAACAACACCAAAAGAAAACGCTAACACGCGCCGTCCAGGATTCGACGTCAGCGTGAAATTCTGCTGACTCGTCTGATACTTTACCACGCGAGTTAACGAGTTCGGCCTGCACTAAGTCAGTGCGACTAAAATCTTTCTCCACTTCACCCTTGCTTCATTCGCTGCGTCTCTCTCAATTGCAGTGTGACTTTTTCCCTCACTGTCTAGCACCTCTCACCTAGAGAAAAAGAAAACACAGAATTGGAATATAGAGATGTTTGAATATGAAACGCAGCAACGACTTTTATTTGTTTATCTATCTGGTTAGATGTTAATCTATGCGAACTGAAATGTAAAAATGATTCATGTCGTATGAGTATGGGTGTGAGTGTGTTTATGGGTGGTATTGGTGCACCTATTATTTGCTTATTGCAAAGTCCGTGGTTTCATGAAGTCTGACCGCCAGCTGGTAACGGGCCTGTTCGGCGCCGGTCTTTCGATTCGTAATGGCTGCAAACTTCCGGCCGACTGTTTTCATTTAGATTTTTTCCGCTACGGAAAACTGGCCCATGACGATTGAGTTTTAGCTCCTAGTGGTTTATTGTGCGGGGAACAATAAATTCGGAGTTTCCATTTTGGCGACCAAAGCGAAACACCCAAACGAGCTTCTTTTCACCGCAAGCTGCGATCGAAATAGTTCAGAGTTGGGGAAACTTCTGGTTGGAAAGTGCATGTTCTATAAAATTAAATTCCATCTGCAGCCCATAGTACAGTAGCCTGCTGGAGGATTGTGCAGAAGACTGTAATGTTAGGTCTACGTTGGTTAGAGCATGGTCAGGCGTCAGGGAACGGGCAATCTTCGAATAACGGGTCATTAAAGGCTGTAGTCACTCCAGCCTTCACATTCAAACATCCCTTAAGCTTTCTTGCCAGCGCTCGGCAGCAGTCTCCCGCAGTGGATACCGGATCGTGTCGAGAGAAAGTTACAAAGCTCTCCATGAAGCCAGTATTTGATTGAACTTGCGGAGATTGGTTGGGCGGTTAAGATCCTGATTTTCATTCGGTTAGGTGCTGGGTTGCCGCAGGTTTGAGTCCGCTGTGCGCTCCAGCCGGTGAAGAAGAGAAAATGATTGGTTTATGATTCTTCCGGCGAGAACGGTCTTTCACAGCACAGGCAGTCGTGAAACGAGAGCGCAGGTGTCAGCTGGAGAAAAGATCGAAACCGGCTCCAGCAGCCCCTACGGCGATGCATTGAGCTGGCTAATAAGAAGGGCTCGTCACCAGGCCGGAAAGCCTGCTAATTGAAGAACATGGATTTCTTTTCTGTCTAAGCGAGATTTCCGTGACGTATTATGTCTATGATACAACTGGACACCAAACAAGCTGCCAACTACATGTGTTTGAAAAGCGCTCTCCACAATAACGCACGCACTGAGCTGTTCTACGGGAGGCCTGCCGACGAGCCACCGTAATGAAATCAGAGATCTGCTGGCATCTGCCATAACAGATACATGTAGTGATGTGACAGTTGAACCGGCTCTTCAGAGCCTGGAGGCTGAAGAGGCCCAAGTTTCAACGACGGACAACGACAACCGAAGACTGTGCACGTGCGGACATTGGAGCCCTGGGGTTTTGGGGAGGACGGTTGGAGCTAGCCTTTTTTTGATGTAAAGGGCTTTAACCCGTTTGCTGCCTGCAACTGCTCCGCCCCTTTTTTGTCAGTATACCCACCACGAGACGGAAAAGCGGTCCCAGTACGAAGAGCGCATAAGGTTAGTGGAACGAGGATCGTTTACACCGTCGGTTTTCTCAAACGCAGGCGGCTGTGAGTCAACTGACAACCCAATTCCTAAAACGGCTGGCCAGCACGATCGCGGCGAGGAAGGTCACCACCCGCAGTGAAACGATCTGCTAGCTGAGGACGCGACTATCTTTCCTAATACGCACAGCCATCATGTGCTCACGCCAGGCGTGGTCCTCCTACATAAAGCCATCAAAGTACAGCAACCTTAAAGTAGCACTTCACTTAGCAGGTCTTCGCCATTAAAACTACTTTTATTTCAACAGTTTCAATCATATGCTGTGTTTTTCTTTCGATCAAACATCTGTGTACAGACGCAGTGTGTATCGACTGGCCGCTGGAGTAATGATGCGTTTGCACGAAAACTGGCAAATTTACACATACACTTTCCTGCTAGTACAACGCCATTAATAATATGGAATTATTAATTCAATATTAATCTTGAGTTCTAGTTTTACCAGTAATTTGGAAATCTTCGTGAGCCAGGTTTCCATTATGTAGCTCTCAGATAAAGCACCTGTCGTATGTCGTCTCGATCATTAGTTGTCTAGCCAGAGAGCACTGACCTTGCACATCATCACTTTTAAGGTTTTTTCTTCATTTTCTTTTGACTCCCCTATTTCAATAGGTTACAAGTTGGTCATGGCTGCCTTAACAAGAGCGAGAGCCCTTTTCGCAGCATCGTATGTTATGGTGTTTGTTATCGGACTGGGAAACGCCAGTCATTTCCGCGGCGGCACAATCTCATGTGGGCCCGTTTTGGATTCTACCACAGACGGCGGAATAACGCAAAACGGCCAATTTAAGGTATTTGAGCTTCTGCTTATTCCTAGTCTTGCAGATTGTATGTTAACATACAGCTCACTGCATATGCTTCGCAGATAACCTGCAGTTTTACTATTGCCTGGAGGAGAAGCAGTACCCAGGAGTGTACCGCAGCCTTGCGTGATCAACAAGTGCTGATATCGGGTCCAGAAAGTTTGCGTTGTGCTTCGGCTGGCTGCAGTGGCACGATTGACGAGTTAGACTTCTACTGCACGGAGTTCAGCGAAACTGAAGACTGGTCGGTGGGAGTACGCTCGTTCGTGCAAACGTTCAGTGCTAGCGTGACGGAAATGACCTATCGGTACGAGAGTAGCATAGTTGACCTCGCCATTTTAAAACTACTCTTCTTCTCCTTCGGTTCTTCCTTTGTTCATTCATTGAGTGGCTCAAGGCCAACGTATACTTAGGGGCATCAGTTACTTTTCTCATGTGCTATGCTTGTGCATGGCTTAAGCTGATATGTCTGTACACGCAGACATATAGCTGGTATCTGCTGTTTAATTAAATTGAAAGTAATCTAGAGGCACTCGGAGACGCCGCCTGGGCGATGAGCTCAGCGGCGCTAAGGGTCACAACTCCGGAAGTTGCCTGTGGATGAAACTCAAATACATATATATTTTTCCTCAAAACAAATAGCGCAGGTGTGATAGCGCAGTGGATGGTGCGGGTAAATCTGATCTGCTAGGCGATTCGGTGCGGTGGGATCGAGTCTCGGATGCGTACATTTTGCCCTTCGGGGATTTTATGATCATGCATTTACTCTTATTTCTCTTTGAAATTTATCTCTATCTTGAGCGCCTTGGAGTGACGTGCTGGACCGTGATTGGTCCCCTGGGAGTGGGAAAAATTCGAAATACACCTTGGAGTCGGGTGCATCAAGTGTACGTGTAAGATCTTCCGTGGCTTCTGTGTGGATCGGATAGCCCAAGTATGAAATCGCTCTCGAGCCATCCTTTTTTGAGGATAGTGGGATAATGCGGACAACTCTGATCTGCTAGGCCATTAAGTGCCGTGGGTTCAACTCCCGGATACGTACACCTTCCCTTCGGGAAATTTTATGACCATTCAAATTTTTTATTCGAGATTGTATTGCTTGCCGTGCATTTGAACACATACATTCCCCAGAGGTTTATACTTCTCGATACAAAGCTCTGGAGGGGTTTGTAACTCTTTTACAAACCTCCCTCTGCTTCTGGACTTAGATTGACTTTCAACGAAGAAGAAGTAGAATGACGAAGGAAAGAAACACGAATAAAGGAATCTAGCCGGGATTTGAACCCGGGACTGTTGGATCACGAGTCATGCTTCTATCCAACAGTGCCACGAGGGACTGCTTGCTGACAGATGGTAATATGGGACTCTTAAGCGATTGTATGTGCATTGCTCAGCAGGCTGCTCGCCTTTCTTCTTCCCTTTCTATTTTCCCAACTAGAGAACCACGAAGAATCATGATTAGGGGCGGGAAAAGAAAAATTCAAATAGATTACAAGCCGAGGCCGAGGATTTGTCGGGTTTTATGCGAGGTGGAAAACCTGATAAATCCTAGGCCGAGGCTTGTAATCTATTAATATTTACTCCCCTTTTCTTTCAAATATATAATATTTAGAACAACCTTAATAAAAACCCACACACAATTCCATCATTCAAGAGGATGCTTTTATTTCTGTATAAAAGCCATCTTTCGACGATCAAAGTGTAAAAAAGTGGCTTTTATTAAGATGACTTTTATACAACCTAAGGTGGTTTTTATACGCTGAAAGATGACTTTCATACAGAAATAAAAACATCCTTTTGGATCATGGATCTGTGTGAGGGACTCTGACTCGGAGGACAAGCGTCGGGGTTCACGTTTTTATAAATTGTTTCTAAGTATAATAGAACCCTCGTTGGAAGTTTCCATGCGCGCAGAGATAGGTTCTATCTCTGAATAGAAACATCCAACTAGGGTTCTGTTATATACATATATATGTATATTATAAATATGTGTACCTATTATTACCCGAGGCTGAGTCAATACTGGTGAGTATTGACCGAGGGGAAGCCTGTGTCAATATAGTGAGGTCTATATCCTGGCCGGTATTGACGAGGTCGAGGGTAATAATAGCGTTATCCCAGCAGATTAGTTTTCAGGCCATCTCAGAGTCCTTTCTCGCTCGTTTACGAAGAACTTACCATCAAAAGAAAGCACGCGGCAACCGTGCGACGCAGGCAATAATTGCTTTAGAGTCTGTTGTCACCGGCCGCCCAGTATTTCCGAGGCTGAGAGTCATAAGAGAGGCTAGTACCAATAGATTAGCTAAATGGCCGCCCCAGAGCCATTTCTCGGTCTTTTTCGAATAGCTCAATACCAAAAGAAAGCACGTGGCAACTTTGCAACGTAGGTTGCAAGTGCTCTAGAGTCACTTGTCACCGGCTCTTGGCAAGCAGTCCAAGTAGTGCAGTCGTTCGGAGCACGCTTTTCGCTCGAGCGGTCTCGGTTCCAGCCCTATCCTCGACTGCATTTATTCTTCACTGATTTTTCCTTCTATTTCTTTCCTTTCGCTCGAAGTTGACAAAGTGTAACAGAGTACTGTTTAGCTCTACTCGTACTTTGGTTCTGATTTCTAAAGGCCGACTCACAGTGTCGATTTTGCGACACGATGCGCGACGAGCGACGGAGCTCAACGACTTGCAATGGCGTTGGTCGATTCACACAAATACTGCAGCACGATGCAAAAACTTGCGATCGCGCGTGGTTCTCTGCCTGGTTGCCATAGAGCCGTTGCACGTGCGGAACATTGGCGGACTTTTGGATTAGGATGCGTTTACACGTATCCGGATTCGAAAAACTCAAGCTTTCCTGCGTTTTCGAAATGATCCGTTTAGGAGTGTTTACACGTACTCTACCCCAATCCTAAGAGGCCATTTACACAACAACGGAGCAGATTGCCGAATCCGATATTTTTTCTTACTCATGCCCATTTGAAGTGTTGTCCTGGTCACAAGTGGAGGGAAATTGTAAGCATCTGCTTCGTCTTCACTTGCACTGGCCCTGAGGTTTGTTCGTGGTTGCTTCTTGTTCTTTTGGCAGTTCGTTTGCTTCGTATAGCAATGGAAACCGCGAAGCAAGGGAAGGGGAAGGCTTCAAGAAAGATGAAGGGCAAGTCGAGCGAGAGTAAGGCGAGCAAGGCGATTTTCGTGTGGGAAGACGGAGAGGTGGATTTCCTCTTAAAATGCATCCTCGAGTATAAGGCGAAGAAAGCGGCAGAGGGTATTGATTGGAGAAGGAGAACAGCATTCAACCGCTCGTTCCGGTTTCGGACTGGCAGTAGTGGGTGAGACATCTTCGTTTGTCGAACTCCGAAAAAAAGCGCTCTACATAATCGACGAAAGCTTTCGATGGGAACGCTGTTGAGAATGCTTAGCAGAGAGCCAAAGGACGGATATCTCCGAAGCCATAATAATTTCTCCATGGCAACGCAACACGACCCCTCCGTTTTCGCCGTTTACACGTGAAAAAGATTCGTTTTCGAAAGCACCGTTTTCAAAAGATCTGCTTTGGGGAGCGTTTTTGAAAAGCTCATGATAGGAGCTCCGTTTTTGAGCCCGAGCATCGGATACGTGTAAACGCAAGCCCTATCCGGCTACAAAAGATCCGTTTTCAGTTGAATCCGGATACGTGTAAACGTACCCTTAAAAGTATTAGTGTTGCAAAGAAGACAACAACTTCTAGCAAGCCAGTCATGGAGTTCGAGCTGACCTTGCATGAATCGTGGTCTGTCGCTCTGCTTGTGTTCTGCAGTGGTGATTCGTCGTCGTCGAAGGCAGTGTCTTTCGACGAGAAGATGGCGGATTCGTCCGTATTTTCAAGCATGTCAGCGAAGAAGAGAAATTCAAGATTTTTTGGAGGCGAGGAGAACTGACGAAGACCTTCATTTCAAGTACATATGTATGGCACCGTCTTATTTTGTTTGTCTGCTGTGGCTCGTACATGCACAGCCATTCATGAAGAAACGAAGGACATACCGTTCACTTGAGTTACGTCTACTGCTCTACAGAAGCCACAATCATGAAGGGCCTAGAGAGCAGTGAATTATGAAAGATGAATCAGTGCGCTGGAAACTCAACATGTACGTGTACAGCGATGACCTACGTGTAGTCGAGTCAGTCTGCCTTGTCCAAACTTAAGACAGTGGGGGTAAGTCCAGCACAAGGAAGGACTAGTAGACAACCGACCGACGAGACATTCCGACGTCGAGACTGACGTCGACAAGAGAGAGAAAGATACCTCCAGACTCGGTATACAAGGACTGAGGCATGAGCCGACGTACTTCCAGCCATTCACCATGGAAACCTTTGCAATCGATTGCGACTAGCGCATCGCAAAAGTTGAACATGCTTCAACTCAAGCGACGACCATGTTGGGCTGGCTTGCGATGGCTGCTAATTGGGAATTTCCCTACGCGAGCCATCGCTCGTTACGCATCGCGTCGCAAAATCGATATTGTGAATCAGCCTTACAACAAAAGCGGTGACTAATCCAATTATTGACCTCTTAAAGAGGTCAATAATATGTCATATATTGACCTCCTGTGGAATATATGTGAGCAAATGGGACTTGGGCATTATTGACTCACGGATCTGGGATAAATAAAAATAATTATACATATATATAAATAGATAGATAGATAGATAGATAGATAGATAGATAGATGGATAGAAAGATAGATAGATAGATAGAAAGATAGATAGATAGATAGAAAGATAGATAGATAGATAGATAGATAGATAGAT
>JAOWAW010005251.1:0-15834 GCA_028565695.1 Nicola tetela | reverse complement strand
CCCCCCCCCCCCCCCCCCCCCCCCCCCCCCCCCCCCCCCCAGACGCGGCAGCGGAGGATGCTGAAGTTTCCGCATTGGGTTGGTGCACTCTCGTCAGCAGCAGTTACTATTCACGTATTCACGGATGCATCTGAGGCTGCCTACGGTTGTTGTGTTTATGTTGATACAAATGACGGCAGCCAACTGTTATACATGAAATCGAAAGTGGCGTCCCTCAGCCCTCCAAGCTTACCCAGGTTAGAGCTACAAGCAGCCTCTTTAGCTGCTCAGTGAGTCGGCCATGTCATCCCTGCCCTGTGGGTACAAGTTTCAGAAGTCTGGGCATGCTCACACTGAGCCTAGCAACGCTCTATTGGATTGGTGGGGATCCAAATCCCTGGAAGATGGGGGTCAGAAATCGTGTGATCTCGATCCAAGAGGTCAGCAGCAAGTTCAGCATTTCGTGGAGGCACTGCCCTGGCATGGACAATCCTGCAGGTATTGCTTTGCGTGGTGCGCCAGTGATGGCAGTAGCAGAGCAAACTTGGAGGCATGGGCCCAAGTGACTGCTAATGCGACATCATTGGCCTCCAAATCTGGTGGGGTAAGTGTCATAAGATGTTGCAAGAGAAGCACAGGTATTCAGTGTTCAGGCTTGTAGCCCATCAGCTCAAGTGCCTTGGTATCTACATCTGTCTTGCTGGTCTCAGCTTTTGGGTGTGGCAAGATGAATTCTGAGCTGGAGGCACAGGAACTGTCTATCCATATCGAGAGGAGATCTGGAAGCTAAGGCAGAGGTGCTGGTGCTGCGCCAGATTCAAGCAGACACATTTCCCAAGGAGCTGCGGTGTCTGCAGGAAGGTTCATTGGTTCCTCAGAATCCACACTTGTCCTTCAAGCCTGACTTGGATAAGGCTGGCGTAATCCATGTAGGTAGACACCTGGGAAACAGTGAGCTGCCACACCTCACCAAGCATCAAGTTATACTGGCATCTCATCTTTGGACCGAGTTATTGCTTTGCCAGTTGCATAGTGATTTGTTTCACCAATGAGTTGATGGCGTTCTCACCAAGGCTCATGAAGAGCACTGCATCATCAGTGACTGCTGTATGTCGAGAAACATAAAAGGCAGTTGTGTGAAGTGCCGCCACTTTGATGCTAAGCCTGGGGATGTAGAAATAACTGATTTGCCTGCAGACTGAGTGATCTATCAGTGCCCATTTGGGCTCTGTGGAGTGGATTATGCTGGGCCTGTCTTTGTCAAAGAACAGCAGGAAGCAGTTAAGTTTGGATTTCTCTCTTTGTGTGCGGAGTTACAAGAGGGATTCATTTGGAGTTGGTCGACAGTCTCTCTGCAGAAGATTTTCTACTGGCATGGTTCTGGTTTGTCTCTCATCAAACTCAGCTGTATTGAGTTTACTTAGATAATGCCACCGTGTTTGTGGCTGCGTCAAAGGTGCTCAAGATTGACTGGGTGTTCAACTGACCTGCAGCGCTGTGGTTCGGTGGTTTTACGAGTGTCTTGTAGTGTGCGTTAAGTGCTCCCTGAAGAAGATTCTTGGGAAAGCATTGTTGTGTCGAATCGAGCTGTCCATTGTTCTGTGTGAAATAGAGCAAACTGTCAATAACTGGCTGCTTACTCATGTTGGAGGACTGCTAGAAGACCTCCCGGTTACCCCTGCACGTCTGATGGGCATTGATATCTGGGTGGATGGAGAATCATCTTCACAATCAGTCGATCTCACAAACCAAGATCTAGGCCTGCGTTCGTAATATGTGAGGTCAGTCAGTGAGCATCTTAAGCAATGATGGACCCGACAGTATTTAGAGACCCTCAATGGTCACCATGAGGGTCACTTCTGACCGATCCAGTTGCGGGATGTTGTCTTCATTATGGATGATGGGAAACGCCAGAATTGGAAACTTGCATGTAAGGTCCAACTGTTTGCAGCCAAAGATGGAAAGTTTTGAGTGGCATTGATTAGAACAGGATGAACAACAATGATATTGCACCCACTCAAGCGACTTGTGCCACTGGAAGTCTTGTGTGAAGATGCAGTCAGTGTCGGTGACAGTCAAGAGCTCAAGGACGGAGGTGAGAACAGTATTGGAGACAGTGGCAGGCAACTGCCTACACAGCACAAGAATCCTGAGTGCATACCAGAAGTCCTGCGAGGAATCAAAGTTACCTTGACATGATAGTATAGGCAGGACCAGCTGCCTGTACCCAGACAGGTCGTCGTCCTCATTGTACCATTCAAAGTAAAGTTTGTAAAGCAGTTCAAGGTTGCAACTGATCCAAATGAATCCCCCAAATGTACTTAAAACTCCCATTTGTTGGTGGCAGTGCATGGACCACAGCTTGGTTCTAAACACTGTTGGTGTTGACAAAACAGTGCTTCAGTGACAAAGAGCTCTGTAAAACCGAAGAACAATCACATGTTGGCTGACACGTATTATTCAACATCTGAAAGGAACAGTTAACTACCCACCTAACAAAGAAAGTGATAAGATTTTGATAACAAAGAACAGGAAACAACTTCACACTACCGACATAAGAACACTGTCATGGGGAGTTTTGTTGGGAAGAGTACAACAGTCTCGGTGTTCACAGCCAAATACCATATTATCTTGAAGGAAATACCTCCAATCTGGATTGCTCACAATATCCTTGGTTTTGATGAAAATTTCAAGCCACATACATCTTTTCACAATACATTTAAAGAAGAACTCCGCCAAATTTTCAAAATTTCTCGTGTAGCTTAGTTTTTGACACTCATTCCAATGACTCACATTTCATAGTAACCTGACAAGCAGTTTTGAGAGATAAAGGGTCAAACTTGGGTATGCGTTGCACTGATGCGGCTGGCACCCACCCCTTGCCCACATGTTAGGGGCGTCAGTATTTATGAAAATCATTTTCAATCTGAAAAGACTTCAAGTTAGGGTGGGTGGGTAGAGGCCTGTTTTGAATTTAAAAAATTTCAAAATCACCTGTACTTAAGCATATGTAGATCAACAACATCCACAGTTTGCCAATGTAGTACTGTGGCTAGCCACTGAAAAGGTCAAATTAAAACAGTGGAAAACATGCCAAGTCCAGTTGTGGATATCCGGATGTCGCAAGCTGATGTCGCACACTCTGCATACAGGCCTATGCTATCTGTGGACATGCAAAACTACACTCAGACTAGTATTTGCTGCTGTTATTATCGTAGCCGCAATATTATTGAATGACAGTACGTGTAGCAAATTTGAGTGCACACCTCAGATGCAAATTGAAAAGATTATATGCCATCTGCTTGCACACGACATGTACAAGCGGTTTTTACCTAATTTGCTTTCCCCTCCGTCAGCAAAGCATCATTTATGAGTCAATGTACTAGAAGACTATGGCGAGCAAGGAATGTTGTTCTCCGGAGCAGCAACTACAGAACTGGTCTTTAAGAGCCCCAGAGATGCGCCATATATCAACATCATCAACACGCTGGGGATTTTGGATAAAGAAGAGAAGAATTGCGAAAACTTTCTGAAGAGAGTGCAAAGCAACCGTCTGATGTTTACTTGAAGCATGAGATTGCTTGAAAAGAACTCTTTGGAAGAGCAAACGCACAGAAACAAGAAAAAACTACACCTCCTCTTATTCAAGTCGTGCCCAAAAGTGGAAGTGAAACCCATTCGGATGTAGATGTGGACCTACAAGGACATATACATGTAAACCTACATAAACCTGACGATCTGTGTGCACTTGGACCGTCATTTGGTTACTATCCAAACCCCTTGAAGTGCTGGTTCATCGTGAAGGAAGTCTATGCCAAGCTTGCTCAAGAAATCTTCGCAGGTACAGGCATTCAGACCACCCTCGAGGGAAAGATCTACCTGGGCTTGGGCCTCGGCTTCATGTCCTTTGCTGAACAATTTCGTTGAAGCGAAGGTCTCGAATTTTGTTGAGGAAGTTAAGACACTTTCCACGATCGCTCACACCCAATCGCATAACGCTCACGGAGCCTTCACTCATGGTGTTTCATCACGATGGACGTACATCCAACGCACACTCCCTGGAGTAAGCCACCATTTTCACCCACTTGAGGAGGTAATTTCTTCATGTCTAATACCTGCTCTAACCGGCCCCAGGAGACACGCTCCGCAAGATCCTGTCCCTCCTGGCCAGACTCGGAGGTCTGGGTCTCACAAAGCCTCAAGTGGAAGCGGACAATGTTTATGACGCCTTGTCCAAAATCTGTGCTCCCCTCTGTCGCAGTATTCGCCAAGAGCAAAGATCCATTGGCACCATATTTACTGTTCAGTTGGCAATGCAAAAGGAGGTGAACAACCTACGGCGTCAGTCTCAGTCGGCTTTTGCCAAAGAGCTCGCAGACACCACTCCTCTCAATCTCAAAGAGCCATTACCTTGGGCAGCAAGCATGGAGCCTCAGCCTGGCTGTCAACTCTCCCCCTCGCCCAGTGCAATTTCTGGATCCACAAAGGCGAGTTCAGGGATGCGCTCAGCATTTGCTACGGGTGGTCACTCCACTATTGTGCCACGCACTGCGTTTGTGGATCCAGCCAGACATTGGAGCACGCATTTAGCTGCAGCCATGGTGGATTTCCAACCCTCCGCTACAATGGGGTACGTGACCTGACTGCATGGATTTTGAGCGAGGTTTTGACCAACATGGCCACCGAGCCATTACAGGCACTGAGCGTAGAGCGTCTGCGGCCAACAGCCGTCATCACCGAGGATGCTGCCAGGCTTGACATTACAGCTGACAGCTATTGGGCATCACATTCACGAGCATTTTTTGATGTCAGGATCTTTAACCCCTTCGCTCGCACGAATGTGTCTTGCCCGATGTCTAGCATCTATTGCCACCATGAACGCGAAAAACAGCGCGCATATGGTGATCGTGTGCTGCAAGTGGAACATGGCTCATTCACCCCTTGTCCTGTCAACGATGGGAGGCATGGGCCCATGTGCGACCACCTTCTTTCGGCGTCTGGCCGACAAGCTCGCGGACAAGTCAGGCGCAAACTACTCCAACACCCTTTGCCTAATTCGCTGTAAGCTGAGTTTCAGTCTCCTTCGTGCAGCAATCAGGTGCATCCGCGGTCATCACTCAACCTCAGGCCGTCTAACACGCCAAGACCAGATGGCAGAACATCTGGACGTAATTCTGGCCAGGGCACGTATATCCAGCTGGTAGCTCCTCCCTCTCTCTCTCCCTTTCTCTCTCTCTCTCCCTCTCTCTCTCTCCCCCCTCTCTCTCTCTTTCTCTCCCTCTTTCTCCCTCTTTCTTTCTCCCTCTTCCTGTACACGAAATCCTCCTTTTGCGTCTGTCAAATTTTTGTGTTCTAGGCTACTGTTAGTTTGTCTTTTCCTTTGTTTGTTTTCTTTTTGTCCTCCTGTTGCATCGGGATAAATAAAATTAGATCTAAGGACATAAACCTGAGTACATGTAAAGTAGATGTAGACCTTCATGCAGGTCTATATACGGGTATGTTCATAGCGATCTTCGTGTACTAGGAGAGTACATACATGTAGATGCATACGCAGAGAAAAGAAGAGTAATCCACTGCAGGTGATTCCACTAAAGAGCGGTTCATGTTCGAATACTACAGTGGGGTGCCTACTGGTCCTATAACTCCCTTGAAGAGCCACAGTGTTGGCTAACAAGTCAGGCAAAGGGAAGTGTCGCTAAAGTTATTGCGACAAAGCACAAGATGTTCGGTGCTTGGCTGCTGGGTTGTCTAGGGCGTTGAGATGGGGAGACCTACACATTGGCCCTGACCTTGCGAGTCAGAATGGCCACTTAAATGACGTTCTAACCTGGGAATGCTGGTGGCTAGTCGATGGTAGGGACCTCGGAAAATCCGCAGCAGAAGGAGAAAAGTCTTGACAGAAGAAACAGGAAGAAGAGAAACAACTTACAGGGTAAAGCAACTCAAAGGGGTAAAGAACGTCAGATGATTACATATTTCGATTAGAATGAAGGAAGAACAGGAAAAACTCGCCTTTAAATAGGCTTCATGAACACCATGCAGATGCATCTGTGGCGAGCAAAAAAGGCAATCGTATGCATAATTCTCACTACCCGTCAGCAACCAACCATATGCGTCACAGCGACATGTCATCACTGGACCATTCTCTGATGGTGCAGGGAAGCTGGAGAAAGTAGCTTGAGCTCAGTGCCACCCAACTACGCTCCCTTTGGACTTTTCTTTCCGTCCAATCGGGAAAACCAAGTTGGTGTATGTTTTGACTGTTCCGAGTGTATTGGTAAGCACAACAAGTAAGACACAATGACAGCACAATAAGTAGGAAGCTGAGACAGGAATGAGAGTGTTGCATGCATGTACATGAAGAGCTGTATCAGGTGAGACGGTGAAAGCTTACACAATATGCACGTGGATCAAACAATCACAACATCCTCCTTTGCTTAAAGAAGATAGGCATCAATTAACACAATATGAATTGTTTGGTTCACCAGCCAAATCGCTGTGGGGCTTTGCTAATTCTACCTGACCATGTGATGTAGTGGTCAGTTGTTGTTCCTTCACTGTCTCTGTTGGCCAGAACATTTCCACTGCCTTGATCAAATGTCTTTTCACTGTCTCCACTATCTCCTTCATCTGATACATTGTCAGCTTCTTGGTCATCAGACTGATGAGCTGTTGTATCCTTCCAGGGGTCTCTTCAATTCTGCCTGATTGTTTCTCCAGAGTCAGTCGTAATGTCATACGACCAAGGCTCATTTCTCGCCGCTTGCACTGTCCCACTCTTCCATTCTGTCTGCCCAAGAACATGCGGCTTGATCCTCACTCTATCTCCTATCTGTAGGGGCGGGAGATCCTTCGCTTTCCCGTTGTAATAGCGTTCTTGTTTGTCTTGCGTGGTTTGTCAGTCTCGTTTGTTGATTTTAAAGTGGGATGAACCAGTTGCCAATTTGGCGCTATCGATCGGCATGAGTGTCTTGGTGCGTTGGGACATCAGCCGCTGCACTGGGCTGGTTGACATTTCCAGCATAGGTGTATTGCGAAAAGCCAGGATCTCCAGCCATGGTTCTGAGTATGCTCTTTGCGATCTTTACTGTGCTTTCGACCATTCCATTAGCTTGTGGATAGTATGGGCTGGTAGTGATATGCTTGAGCATCCACTTTCTGCTGAACTGGGCAAAAGCTTCCGATGTAAATTGGGGTCTGTTATCAGTGACAACAGTATTGGGAATGCCATGAGTTGTAAAGTGATGGCGTAGGCATTTGATAACTTGCGGCACATCTGTTCTTGGTAGTTCATCAATTTTGAAATAGTTGGACCAATAGTCGACAGTTAATAGGAAGGTTCGCTTGTCAAGACTGAATAGATCAATGCCAACCTTCGGCCACGAACGACTTGGATGTTGGTGAGGTTGCGGAGTTTCTCTGTGCTGAGCTGATGGTCAAAGTTGATCACATGTTATGCATCGGCTAATGTAGTTCTTGATGTCTGAGTTCATCCCAGGCCAGTAAACTGATTCTCTTGCATGTCGCAGTGTGCCACAAACACCCATGTGCATTGAGTGTAATCTTTCAAGAATATTCTTACGGAGGCTAGTAGTCGGTATTAGAAATCTAGCGCCTCGGTAAACCACGCCGTCTTTGGTAACAAGTTCATCCCTTACATGAAAGTACGGGTGTACACCTGATGCATGGCTTCGCCAACCGTTCTTAAGCAGGTCCATGAGGCGTAGGCAGGCATCGGATGCAGTATGCTCTCGAATTTGGTCAATGCGTTCGTTGGAAATGCTGAGAACCTCTGTGGCTAAATTGACCCGCTCCCATTCTTCCTGTGTGGAGAAACGGCAGACTCGTTCGTCCACATCATAGTCCACAGTATGTGTGGGTGGGTATGCCCTGGAGAGGGTGTCGGCGATGTGCATGAGGCTGCCTTTCTTGTAACTTACTGTAAAATCACAGAGTTGCAGTTCTAAGAGCATTCGTTGCAACCTTTGGGGAACATCCTTGAGGGGTTTCTTCAGCAGTATTTCCAGTGGCTGATGATCGGATTCAACCATAACATGTTGACCATACATGTATTGGTCGAACCGATGAAGAGCAAGCCCAATAGCGAGGAGCTCCATTTCGATTTGGCAATAATTGGCTTCCACTCGTGACAACGCTTTCCTGGCAAATGCGACGGGTTGACCCTTTAGCATGATGGCAGCTCCTAATCCTTGTGGCAAGGCATCACATTGGATGACTGTGGGCAACTTGGGGTTGAAGAACTTCAATACTGCTGTGCTAGCAATGGCCTTCCGGACTTTCTCAAATGATTCAGCATATGCTTCGTTCCAGCACCATTGTTCCTCTGCCACCATCAGGGAACGCAGTGGGGCACACAGCTATGACATGTTCAGAACGAATTGGGCAGCATAATTCGCCATGCCGAGGAATCGTCTGACAGCCTGAGGGCAATCAGGTGTAGGCATAGATATTATCGCTTTGACTTTCGCAGGGTCGATGCGGAGTCCATCATTTGCGAAAATATGCCCCATATACGGGAGTGTTTGCTTCCTGAAGAAGAACTTCGTTTCGATCATCCTTATTCAATGCAATACCTCTTTGTGCACAACGTTCCAGCAGTTTGCTGAGACGATGGTCGTGATTTGCTATAGCCTCCTCCAATGCTTCTCCTTCACCCCAGACAATCATGTCATCATGTATGTTACTCATCCCTTCCAGCCCCTCAAGGGCTTGCTTCAGTCGTTTTTGAAACATTTCGGATGCTGGAGCAATTCCAAATGGCATCCGTTTCCACATATATCTGCCAAAGGGAGTTGCAAATGTTGTCAGTTTCGCAAATTCGTCGTCCAATTTCACGTGCCAAAACCCTTGGTGGACGTCGCATTTCATAAATACTTTTGCTATTGCAAGGTCTGGGAGCAGTTCATCTACTGTTGGAACTGGGTGGACGTCGCGCTTCAAAAACGTATTGAGTTCCTGCGGGTTAATGCAAAGTCGGAGATCTCCACTGGGCTTGTGTACACTCACCAGGGCAGATGTCCATTCTGTTGGACCATCTACTTTTTCTATCACTTCCGTATCCTCTAGGCGGTTCAGTTCTGCTCGAAGTGACTCTCGCAAGGCAATCGGTATACGGCGGGCCGGTATATGTGTTGGCTAAGCTCATGGATCAACATTAAGATGCAAGAAGCCTTCAAGGCATCCTACATCGCGGTTGAATACACTGGAGGACTTGCTGATGAACTCGTCTCGGTTCGCTCTTGCCCGGGTTGGGCCCGCGTAGCATTGATTGGACACAGACGGGATGTTCTCTTGATTTACAACGATTAAACCTATCTCCTGTGCTGATTATGCGCCAATGATGGGAGTGGCACCATCTGCGATCACTTGAAAAAAGTGTTTGTGGTATTTTTGATCAGCCGTAGTTAGGTTCAGCAAGCAGGTTCCCAAAGAGCTCGTTTGCGCTCTGTTATAGACATAGAGCACAGTTTTGCCTAACGGGTCGATGTCCACATTGTCTGGCAGATCGGTTAGGTGAATGAGATTCCATGTACCGCTGGTATCGATTTTGAAATGAAATCGGGTGTCATTGACTTTCATGCACTTGTATAGTTGTCTGCTTGGTCGGCTCTGCACTTTCATCATGTCTTCCGTTCCTCTTGGAGCAGACCTGTCGACCGGTTCTTCCGATATAGTTAATACGCTAGCGCTTGATTCGGCGTTTTCATCTAACAGTTCGTCGGTTCTGTGATGTATGCTCCATATCCATGCACGTGACCCTGTAGCTGGTGTGCTCTCGCTGAAGCGCGGCCGGTTTGGCGGCGACCGCAGCTGGCGGCTGACGGTTTTTTGATGCGAAATGGTTTTCCTTGCCACAGTGATTGCATGTTTTGCCGAAAGCAGGACAATTTCTTTGTCCGAACGGGTGTGCTCGTCCACAATAGTGACAATCTACTCTTCCGGCGACGAATACTCGATTCTCAGTGTGCTCTGCGGCTTGCTCACCCGGGCACATTTGCCTTGCTTGCTCCTTAGTTGTCGCCTCGCCCCGGCATTCTTTGATGTATGCTGAGAGGGCTGGCCGATCTTTCAAGAGCAGCCGTCGGCTTGCTGTGTCGTCTTTCATACCGCACACTAGGTGGTCACTGATCATTTGTTCAGGGAAGTCCGTACCTTGTTCCGTGAAGTCGCATGTTGCTGCCAGCATTCGTAAGTCTGTAATGAAGTCCTCCGCAGATAAACCGTCTTGCTGTACGCGCTGATAGTACTTGTGTCTCTCAAATATTGTGTTCTCATTCTCGAAGCAGTATTTTTCCAGCAGCTCCAGAGTTTTAGGTAGCTTCTGTTGATTTCCTTGTTGTGGGTACATCAGCGCGTTGATAATCTTGAGCGCCTCGTCGTTTGTTGCCGTTATTAACATGCCGGTCTGATAGTTTTCTGATTCATTTCCCAGTCCTGAGAGAGCATCGAAGGCTTTCCAACGTTGGTACCATGCGCGCCATGTCGAAGCCACGGACAAACGGTCGGTGAAACTCAGCGGCGAGGGTGCTGGAATGAAAGAATTGTTGGCAGTTGGCCTTGCCGGTGTTGAGCTACTGGCTGGGTACGTCGTCATTACTGTACTTGCAAAAGGAGTGGCGTTGCATAAATGATTCAACTCAGTGTCGAACTTCGGACACCATGTTTTAACTGGTCTGAGTATATTGGTAAGAACAAGTAAGATACAATGACAGTACAATAAGTAGGGAGCTGAGACAGGAACAAGAGTGTTGCATGCATGTACGTGAAGACCTGTATCAGGTGAGAAGGTGGAAGATTACACAATATGCACTTGGATCACACAATCACAACAGTGTAAGAAAGCTATAAGGGAGTGAGCTATGAAGCCACGACAACCAACCTCAAAAGGAAAATACGTTGCATGCCATCCATTACTCTCGCAGCTGGCTATAAGGCTTGCATAGCTACAAGTCTTGATTGTGTGAGCGGTAGCCACCCAATCTTCCAATGGAGCCATAAGCTCCAGAAGCAGGACTACTCACAGACTGAATGAAAATAGAACGGCATCCGGTCATTGTGTAGTCGCCACAATTGCGGAGGAAAAATAGAGTAGCCCCATCAACATAGTAGTAGTAGTAGTAGTAGTAGTAGTAGTAGTAGTAGTAGTAGTGGTGGTGGTGGTGGTGGTAGTAGTAATGGTGGTAGCAGCAGCAGCAGTAGTAAAAAAGAGGAGAATTCCACTGCAGATGATTCCACTAAGAAGCGGTTCGTGTTCAAACACTACAGTGGGGTGCCTACTGGTCCTATAACTCCCTTGAAGAGCTACAGTGCTAGCTAACCAGTCAGGCAAAGGAAAGTGTTGCTTAAGTTATTTGCGACAAAGTACAAGATGTTCAGTGCTTGGCTGCTGGGTTGTCTAGGGTGTTGAGATAGAGAGACCTACACATGGGCCCTGGCCTTGCGAGTCAGGAATGGCCACTTAAATGACGTTTTAGCCCGGGAACGCTCGTGGCTAGCCGATAGTAGGGAGCCCAGAAAACCCACAGCAAAGGAGAAAAGTCTTGAGAGGAGAAACGGAAAGAAGAAAAATAACTTACAGAGCAAAACAACTCAGAGGGGTAAAGAACGTCAGATGATTAAATATTTAGAGATTAGAATGAAGGAAGAACAATAAAAACAGGGCCTTTAAATAGGCTCCACAAACATCATGCAGGTGCATCCGCAGGGAGTGAAAAACGCAATCGGGATTCACACCACCTGTCAGCAACTGGCTATATGCATCACAGTGATATGATGTCACCACCGGACCACTCTCTGAAGGTGCGGCGAAGATAGAGAATGTAGCTTGAGCGCAGTGCCACTTGACTACACTCTCTTCGAACTTTTCTTGCCTTCCAATTGGGAAAACCCAATTGGTGTAAGCAAGCCGAAAGGGAGTGAGCTATGAAGCCACGACAACCAACCTCAAAAGGAAAATACGTTGCATGCCATCCATTACTCTCGCAGCTGGCTATAAGGCTCGCATAGCGACAACTCTTGATTGTGTGAGCGGTAGCCACCCGATCTTCCAATGGAACCATAAGCTCCAGAAGCAGGACTACTCGTAGACTGGATGAAAATTGGACAGCATCCGGTCGTTGTGTAGTCGCCGCAATTACGGGAGGAGAAACTGAGTAGCCTCCATCAGCATCAAACAAGAATGCCAGTTGGAGGCACAGCGCAAGGTATCGCCAAAGAGCAGTGGTCTGCGATTGCGCGCTCTTGTGCTGGAGGTGACAGGTGCGTGTTCACGGCGAAAGCTGATGACTGGTTCTGCTCGCTGATCTTGGCGCGGTTGGCACTGGACAAATTCCCAAAACTCAAGCAGGCGTCGTTTTAACGTCCTCAGGACATTCTCATGACGCCATGTATAGCGTCCCTGGTGGAGCGAGAATCTACAGGCATTCAACACGTGCCACAGGGTGGACGGACGGCCACAAAGAGCGCACGCAGGATCAATATTCTGCTGTCTCCAACGCCGTAGCTTGTCAGGTGTGGGAACAGTGTTGGTGATTACTTGCAACATAAACCGTAGCTCGCCGCCATTGAGACCGTAAATCAGTCTGCGCCACGATAAATCACAGCACATCACGTCCATCCACTCTAGCCAACGTCCCTGGATGAAAAGTTAACGCAGTTTCATTAGTTGTGCCTCAGCGTCAATATCAACGATGATATTGAGTATCTGCTTGCGCTGGCTTGAGGTACGAATGGCTGTAGAATGTTGAGGCTGTCTGGGATGTATGAGAGCACCTGCAGTGTCTGGACAGTTAGACTCTACTACCGTAGAGGCAAATTCATGCTCCACAGCGGAAGAATAATTTCTGCTCCACGTGTTCTGCCGTTGGAAAAGGTGCTCATAGAGCATCCGACAGCGATCATCCGCAGAGTGCTTGAAGATGTCCATGCGCACGACCTGCATTTGCTTCCAAAACGTCTCCAAGCTTCGAATTTTCAATCCGACCCGATCATCTCTACTTGTAAAGAGAATACCTGTGTTGGCAGGCTGGGGGAGACCTGTCCATTTCCTTAGATAAGTGTTCGCCTGGGCTTTTAGATGGCGCACAAGGGTGAGAGAAAGATCAAAAGCCGTGAAAAAGCATGCCATTTTGCCCACAACAAAATGCTAGTATAACCAGAACTTTCCTGGGCTTGGCAAGGCCAATGCATCCACCAGTTTAAGCCAGTGCTGAAGTGAAGCTTTGATATCGCTTCGGTATCGGGACTCTGAATTGTGAACGTTGGTCTGCCTAAACAGCGGGAATCGGCTTCATCAAGGTAGTTGATTTGCCTGCCTGAGATGGTAAGTTTGGGGTCAAAGCAGCTGTAGCCACTCGCAAACTTCCTCAAGGCAATGCTCCAGCACTTGTTTGGGCGGACAACCATGGTTTTTGTCCCCTGCAAGAAGGTATCGAAGCTATCAAGAAGGCACTGATTCTGCCCTGGCATGCTTTAGACCAACTGCAGGTCATCAGCATAGGCAGACGATAGCAAACTGATCTCAAGACCAGAAAAACGGTAGGCTGAGCTTTGTAATAGTGGCTGCTCGAGGTAATCAACAGCAAGCTAAATGACGGGATTAAACAGTGTTGGTGATAAGGTGCATCCTTGGAAAGCACCAATCGCAAAGTGGATAGGGTTGGTTTGGAATTGCTTGGGAACGTCAATGATGACCCGTAGATGGCTGTAGTAGCTGTAAACTATTGAGCGGATGAAGTCCGGAAGATGGTAATGCTCAATTGTGAACAGAAAGAGAGAGAGAGAGAGAGAGAGAGAGAGAGAGAGAGAGAGAGTGTGTGTGTGTGTGTGTGTGTGTGTGTGTGTGTGTGTGTGTGTGTCTTACGCTGCCAAATGCATTGCAGAGGTCAAGCCATGAGATGCATGTCGACCGTTGGTGGGACCTTGCATCGCGGATGGCTTCGGCTAGTAAGGCTGAATGCTTAAGACATCCAGCTACTCCTGGTAGGAAATCCTTTTGAAGACGATGGTCAAAGAAGGAGTTCCTGACCATATGCTGTTGAATGGCTCTGCCTGGCAGCGCGAAAAAGATCTTCCCCACACAGTTGGATAGTGAAATGGGTCGAAAGTTCGCTGGGTCATCAGTGCTGTCTCGCTTATGAAAAAGACGTACAATGGCGCATTGCTAAGATAGAAGTATGGTTGGCGAGATCCACCCACGCTTAATGATGTCGTATAGAACTTCCTGATGGCATGAACAGCGTTTCCAGACAACATTGGGAATGCCGTTCTGTCCAGGTGCGGCAGAGTTTCTCCGCGAACGAAGAACATCAACGAAGTCAGAGAAACTAGGTGGCGCTGAAGTAAGGAAAGTACAAGCCTCCGCAGCTTGTGGTAACTCCTTTAAACTGTGATGAAAACTCTCCCTGTTGTGATCGGCAAACAAAGGCGGAAAAACCTCTTCCGCTTTCTCTGCCGAAAAGGTGAGAGCATTACCTGACTTGGGATCAAAACCTCGTCGTCCGAACTTAAATGGGTCAGCGAGAAATAACCTAAGTGCTTCTATAGTGGTAATAGTAGTACTAGAAAAGAAAGAAACGTAAAGCAAGCGACAGACGTTCTGACCTGGATGGCCAAACATGTCCAGTACTGCCGCTTGGGTGCCCACCAATCCTACAACAAAATGGAGCTGTAGATGACAGTGATTTGTCGGGTAGAAGAGAAGAAAGTGCGCTGGATGGTATGCGCTGGTGCACGGTCTTGAGCACCTTAGCTGCCTACAGTCCGTTTCAAAAAAATGACCCCCGAGGTTTGTTTGAAATAATTCAAATTTGGTAAGAGATTTTTGAATTCTTTTTTTTAGCATCTTCCTTATGATTCACAGAATCTACATTTTTAAATTGGAAGTGATCTGTTCATAAATGCCAGAATTAGTTATTGGCGGGAAAAGGCCGATTTCTCTTCTCAACCCACAAGCGAAAGTCGTTTCCTCACCCGGAGACTTTATATAAGCGTGTGCAGGCGTTTTCTGCTGGTCCGTGGCCGTTTGCGAGATAACAAAGGCAAGCTTCTTTCTCGATGTTTTTGTCGGAGAAGCACACAACAGTCAGTTTCTCAGTGACATATATTTTACAAGAACGGAACGTGGAAAAGGTCATTAGAAAAGACCAAATATTACCGAAGATGAGTTTACCTCAGATGCCATTCGCAGGATATGGACTGTGCATTCTGCCAGTTATGCCGGCATACTTTGAACAAGGTTCTTGCTCGTGTGAGCGGGAAAATGCAGATCCTCCGAAGTTCAGCCGCAAAATGTAGGGTTAACAATTTAATTAGATAGCTTGAAAAATGGAAGGTAAAGAAGGTGGAAATACATGTGGTAAGTATGGTTAATTAATAGTGGTTATTCAGCAAAGTCGGTGAGGAAGTTGTCGTCGACGTCGTCATCGTCGTCGTCATCGCCATCGAACTTAGCAATCAGCTGCTCCGTCACTTCTTCTTGAAGGCAGTCTGTTTTCCAGAACTTGTCGACAAGCTTCTGGTAGTGTACACAGGCGTTCCTCCAGTGGTCAGCGGTAACAGTTCCGATGACTTCATTCGTCAATGCCATCACGTCGGCGATCTGGAAAGTTTTGTTGTCTTTCACAACTTTCTCCTTGATCCAGGCCCAAATTAACTCTATTGGGTTGAAAATGCAATGATATGGTGGCAAACGAACAACAACAAATCCCTACTCGAGTGCCATGCAGTCGCAAACATACTGTGGTTCAGGCTTGTGCGTCTTCACCAAATCGTACAGCTCACTCTTCAGCATGTCAGTGGTCCATGGTATATCGTGCTCCGTCAACCAAACCTGCA
>JAOWAW010005140.1:0-18653 GCA_028565695.1 Nicola tetela | reverse complement strand
GAAGAAGAAGAAGAAGAAGAAGAAGAAGAAGAAGAAGAAGAAGAAGAAGAAGAAGAAGAAGAAGATGATGATGATGAGGAGGAGGAGGAGGAGAAAAGGAACAAAAATAACCGAAATGAGGATGAAGGAAAGAAGTGCTATAGACCAAGTTAGTGAAGCAAATGCATAGAAAACTCTGAATTGATTTGCGGCAGGAAAACTTATTTATGACTTGCTTGCCTTTGTAACGTCTGCAAGTGTTGGCTACATTATATTAAAGTTAAGTGAAAATTGAAGTAAAACCACCAGTCTATCATGTCTGTGAAAAAAACCTGCTACTTTACCATGCCTACATTAAAGGAACAACTGTCTGAATATTTTTAACATGAAAATTAACACCAGCTACTAACTTAAGTTCTCCATTGGAAACAGACAACACCATGTACATTTAAAAAATCTGTACATTTCTCTATGATAAAAGAACAATGATTACACTGACCAGTAAATATTGTCTGATATATTTTAAAAAACGACACCAATAAGCCTGGTCTTCACCATTAAAAAGAGCACAAGTTAACCATGTATTATCACAAGAAAAAACAACTGCAACAGCAGCTGACCTTGTCTGTATGGATAAACACCACTCAACCAGGTTGATATGAGAAAAACTACGACACCAGTCAGTCACATCTCTATGATTTTGGAAAAATCACCAGCCAACTCCTATTCTACAGTGAAAAGAAAAACAAAAAAATACACCAGCCAACCACATCTCTACAAAAAGCAAAAGTCAACCAAGCTTCTATGATAATACTTCAACACCAGTAAGCCTTGCTGATACTGTGAAGACAGACATTTTCACATGATTTTATGTTCTCAAAGTTTTTGAATAAGTACCACATGAAAATACAATAGTGATTATAAGAGTGTGAAAATAAATCCATGCAAACATTTTTTGTTCAAAGTGCAACAAAAAAGTGATACATGAGAAATTGTGTGACTTTACAGGACAATAAAAAAGCACCACCAGTCAACCTTGTCGGTATCACTAGAAGAAAAGCTTTAGAAAAAAAGTGAAAGTATACAATTTACCTGGCAAAATACATATTATGTACATGTTATACTAATTAAGTTGGTTGCACAGGTAGTTACAAGTTATTATCTTGAAAACTTGGAGTCATTAGTAGTTGGGTTGTATTTTTTGCAGGAATGCTAAGTTTGAAACTATAAACTTGCAGACAGTCCCCTGCATTATGTCTTGTATATTTTCAACATGAGATGCAAAAGTAAAACAGTATCTACATAAATTTTATCCATTTACAGTTATAACAGTTAGTTATGTTTATAGCAGTTTTTGAATTTATCTGGAATATGTACACATTTCAGAACAGTCACGGCTTATGCTAAATTTATGCTTTTTCAATGCCACTTTTGAGATTTATGGGAAAAAATGCTCGCGATCATAAAAGAAAATCTTGTGAAAAATCTAAAAGCATCAGGTACACAACAATTTAAGGTGGTAATGCCTACCTGAAAAGGCCATGTCTTTGGAAAACTTCACATGCTTCAGAATAGGTTTGATCTTGGCAATAATGTCAATTGGTAATATGGTCTACATAAACTACATTAAAGCAACGTTTTTCAGCTGACACTAAACTAAATTTAGCAAATTTCAGGGAAATCATTTACATTAGTGGCTACGAAAACAAGTTGCCATGCAATAACAGCGCAAAACTGAAGAAAGAGTCCCTTTGTTAGGTATTAACTATAATTTTCTAGGCCATCCAATACTAAGCCAACGAGGGGTAATCCTTTCTTTTCTCGCATTTGTCATGGAAGTTTGAACCTATCTGGTTGGTTAACCTTCCTCACAAGTGACAAAGGAAAAGGGCCTCTATTGAAGGGCTGGAAGAAAGCAGGTAAGCCTCCCAGTCTATCATCGCAAGAAAATATGAAATACATGTTGCATACAATATGCATAGGGATGATCTGTACCTTTCTGCACACCGGTACTGCCTTTCTTCTGGCAGCTTATCATGTATGGCGTAGATGAAGCCCTGAAAGAATAAAGACAGTGTACAACATTGTCAGTAGTGCACACGGAAACATAGTACACACACTGTATTTTTCATGTTACAGTACTCACTTGTAGGGGTCCGCGGCACTGTGACGGCTTTAACTGGAAGAGCTCTTTAAGCTTTTCTCTTCTGCATCGGTGTCTTGGCCAGTAAAGTCACTCATTCTTGGTTCAAGCTGGAGAAAGAACATGTTTGCCTGTTGATGACGTTATGAGCATTCTCAGGAAGTGCAAAGAACCAGTGATCAGTGATTGAGCATGCACTTCATCCAGTTGTTTCAACATGCCGTTCTGCTGCTTTTCTTGCCTTTTAAGAGCTGCACAAACTTCTGTCATTTGCAGGTGGAAAGCCACCACCAGAGGCGACTCATCTTTGAATTCAGACATACCAGTAGTACTTTCTTCTTCTGCCTTCTGGTGGTCTGGTCTGCCCAGTTTCCCTTTCTGACAGTTCAGGATCATATTGCTGGTGTTAGCTTTGGTGGGCTAATTTGGCACACAAAATGTGCAAACGGATCATGAACATGATCATGAGTGGCTATGGAAACTGAAATTCAGAAATCAAAAGAGGCTATTATGATCATGCATGCACAGCATGCCAAGTTCACTTGGATTCACCTTGAACAGCAGCTGGTCTTGTTGATTGACTGCGGGCAGGAAGATGGTTGATAGAAGACAAAGAAGTGGGATGAGGGCATTTTTGCTCTTGTTGTGATGAATATGTATTGCCGCAATGTCAATGGGTGCATCAAGGGAGAGCTTCATTTCTTGTGAGTTTAGGCGGGGAAAACTTCGACAGCTGCAACCAAGATTTCTGCGCTTCCACAGATGGAGCGGGGAATACTACTATTAGATGAGATGATGGCAAGTTTCTGTCACGATATATGGGGCAAAATAATAATATGAAATTTTCCTTTAATTATTTTAGTGCTGCAGTGTTATTTGAGAACTATTTCATTATTAGTAAATTAAGTGGCCTGGCAAAGACGGGCCAGGTCCCACCAGGGGATATGTAATGGTCTTCAGTGAGGCCTACAAGAGATTCAGTTGCTGTTCGTATTCCATCCGTATCCTGCCCAGAGTACGCCATTGATAGTTCCTGAGTGTTACCTGGTCAGGACATGTGGAGCGTATCTCAGGCCATGCAGCATGGCCTGGCGTAGACAGGTCAGGTCACACCAGGGGAACGTGAAATGGCTCTGAGCCAGGCAAACAAACCAGGCCTACACGGGATTTTCCTGACCATACCCTGACCAGGGTACGCCGGTAAAAGTGCCTGGGTGTTACCTGGTCAGGACACATGAATTAACCCTAGCCCAGGAATGTACCTCTGGCTACATGGTATGGCCTTGCATTCCCTGGCCAGGATATGCTGCGTGGACTGACCAGGACTACACCAGAGTCAACATGGAGTTACCCTTGCATATCCTGGCCAGGTTATGACCGGGATACACCCCCAGTTTTGCAGTGAAACATTATAGGAATATCAATCTTGACCGCAAGATGGAACTTGCTGACATCCGGCTGAGCTTGGTACAACCACTGACAATTGGAATTTGCACTGAAAATCTAATCCGCATACAAACAACACCCACACTCAAAATTTCTCTACCTACACCACACACAAAAACAACCTAGCTTAAAATCTCTTTAACTCATTCCCCACCACACACATGCAGATGCTGAAGATATTTCGCCACAAAAATATACCTTAGACACCTCAAAGTAGAAGTGTGAAGTGGCTGATCAATATGAGAGTCCCTTAACGTTAGACCAATCTACCTGAAGAAGACCTCAGGAAAAAGGTCAAATGATTGTATCAACATTTTTTGCTTCTACCCGAGTCAATGTACACCTATAACTATGTCACAGACCAATGTATCCAAAATAAGTTTTCTTGTTTGCTGATCATAACCTTAAAAAAACTTTCATTCTTCTTAGGGCTGAGCTGATTGGGCATTTTGCCTTAACAATTACTCTCTTTGTTAACAACTGACTACTTGATTATAACCTTTAACAACAGTCTCTGTGCTAGGTATGATGTTCCTATGCACATCAAGGATTGTGACCAACTGTACATGTTGAATACTGCTAAACACTAATGGTATGGGGGCACTGGGCAGTGCTAAAGTTTTACACAGGTAAGCGGCCTTCTTGCAATGATGACACTGTATTTCCTCCCGGCTAGTACGCTCATAAAACCCCCAAATTGCTGAGCACTGCCCGCGTTGGAATGGGAAACGCTTCCCACTTTCAGAAGGTCCGTTGGACCCTGTGGCAGCCACTTGATCAGTGCCTGCAGTGATCATTGCAGAACACTGCAAAATTCCAGAAGAGCAAAACTGCAACAGGAACAAAGTGTTAGCCATTGGAGGCTGGAAAACCTCTTGCTCGTTGGCATGACGGTTGCGACTGGGTGGCAACTTTGCTTGTCAACTCCGAAGTTGCACATTGCTGCTGAGGATGTAAACAATTAGCCATGCTGCGGCCCGGATCTCGTGTGAACGCAGCATGTGTTAGCTACATTACTGTCCATTGTGCAGTAGACTATGTACTGTAGGAAGTGTCGTTATTCATATGGGTATGTTCATCTTTGTGTTGGTGATGCCTACACACCGCTTCCATACTATTTTGGACAACTACAAATTGAAAATGGCTTCAAGCTGTGGGTTGCAACTTGCAAATTGTTGCAATATATACAAATGTGCCTGGTAATTGTTAACTTGTTTACAAATGAGTACTTGGTTGTCAAGCCCAAACTATCCACCAAACGAGCATCCACACTACTCGTTTCAGGCCCAGTTCTTTTATTTGATGGCTGTATGTACATTCTAAGAGAATGTGATATCATTTATCATCGCTATGACTTATAAAGCAGTGTTCCACATCTTAGGCCCAGCAATAACAAAAACCTGACTAACACTTTGCACTAACCTGGAAGATATCAGATGTTCTTGGAACAAGAAAATATCCTGATCTCCACTGGTTGCCCTGGTTACCTGTCTTTGTCCAAACGGTCGAGTTTGATCCATCCGGAAATACAATATAGACTCGTAGAGTACCAATGGCTGTTCCATACATATGGTAGTGGAAATACACGTGGCACTTGTTACCAGGTGGTGGTAGGTGAGCTGGTGAAAGCAGGATGGCTCTGTCACCGTTTGATTGGTGGGATGCCTCAATGAAAACATAATAATCTAGGCCGCAAACAGAAATGGGCATGGTACTGAGAACACACAACCTTGAATAAAACATGTAGGTGTACACGTACACAATAACATGCCTAACCATTGCTAAACCAACTGTGATCTACAGAGGTCAATAACAGATACGAACAAGTCTGAGGTCAGGTAGCTTAGCACAGTTGGGATGGTACAACAGGTGAACTTGCAAGACATCTAAATTCATTTACAGATTCTGTCATGTGAGACATCATAACTGGCCTGAGCCACATAATATGTCTGGAATTTTAAATTGAAACTGGAAACTTAGACTTCGAAAACAAAAATGGTTTTTGATCTCTCAACCTTAGCCTAAGCTTCACATGCTACACGCTGGGAGTGTATATGTAATATCCTTGCAATCCTCACCAAATCTGGTGCCGCGTGTGTGGTCTGAAGACGGCCCTGTTGAAGATGATGGTGTTCTGCCAGACCGACGGTACCAGTTGAAATCATCATTTTGTGCTTGTGTGTAGCCCATGAAACCGCTGTCAAATGTTGTTGGTTGGCCACAGGCTATAAGTGTGAAAAACGTCTAGCCTTTCAGCAAGCATGGCTACAAAATTCATAGATAATTCATTGACTGTATTTGAGTGAGTGCTGAAGTAACAGAGTGTGCTTTTCAATTTCTTCCATGGCTAGGATTAAGTACCATTTAAATAAAAATGTAAGCACTGCTGGTTAGGCCTTACTTGTTTGCGGTGAAGGAGCTGGTTGGCCAGTTGCATATATGCCGATATCTTGGGAAAAAAAACAACCCAGGGTCACTGGACAACTCAACGCTTTTGCATTCTAGACAGTGTAACTCAGTATTGTTATCACTGTGAGAGCCGAATTAGTCACTAACTGGCCATTCAGCGTCGACAATAGGGTGACATTGATCGCCATTGCCGTTGGGATTTATTCCTGCATCGACAGGAGGGCGTGCCCATTTTATTATTGTGTTGTAACCAGCTGACAACCCCGGGTAGTGATTCAGTGACCAAAAGAAAATCTTTAGAGCAGACTTAAGCCTTCCCTGAATGACATGCTAGCTGATAATCATTCCATCCGATGACAGTTCAAGTCTTTGAAATGTTTTGCACTCAGAGACATTCCGTCAATACCCTGTACACGGAGGGAATGTTTGTGAGGTACAAGAAGCAAACCGTTGGCGCGTCGAAATCTCATTTTGTTGGACTGAGATCTGAAAAAGTTAGAGCTGACAGGCGAAGTAGAATGGCCAGGACGGAGTGCGCGAAAGACGCGTGTGTGCATGTGTGTGTGCGTGTGTGTGTGTATGTGTGTGTGTGTGTGTGTGTGTGTGTGTATGTGTGTGTGTGTGTGTGTGTGTGTGTGTGTGTGCGCGCGCGCGCGTGCGAATCTGTATGTGTGTGGCTGTGCGTATGTGTGTGCGAGTGTGTATGAGTATGAGTGTACGTGCGTGCGTCTGTGCATGCGTATGAGTGTATGTGTATGCGTGTGTGTATGTGTATGAGTGTATGTGTGTGTGGGTAGGTGGGGCGTGTTCACAGTTGCACGAGTGTACTACATGTACGGTAAATGCAAGTGCATTTCAAGTTCAAGTGTTCAATACGCCATGTAACTTGTACTGCCGCGGTTCGTCACCCAAGCCACACAGTTCGGACGGTATGTTTCACATTAAGCGGATAAAGTTTTGATGTTAGCATAATTTATTAGACTTTTCACAAATAGGATGGTTCAGAAAAATCGTCCAAAATAATGACAAATTTCCCGAAAGTTCATTTTGTTTTGTGTTCCCATGGCAACTGCTTGCTTTCCTCGCTTTTCTGGGGCGCCATACTGTTTCGAATAGAATTAATTGATAGGCTTTCCTTATACCCCAATTCTCGAAACGTTTATGGTCACATTTAGATCAAAGTATACACATTTTGTGATGTTAGTTGCCGAAGCTTTGAGTCAACATGTAAGACCAGAACTGGGAGCACGACCGGTGAAGTGACCTAACTAAGTACCCCCAAACCTGGTCGCATAATCATGTACACACCAAATAGCTATAGGGAAGTGATTTTAAAGCCACAAAACACCTATAGTAATCGAATCTGCATTCTGTAACATTGCCCTTTCCAGATGATACGCACTAACAGCCAAATTAGACAACGCTTATCCTATACATCACGGTACGTTCAAGTTGTTTTAGGCGAAACGTCCAAGAGGTATTGTCGGTGTCCAAGCTAGTGAGTTTTGCATATCCATGTCGAAACTGATTTTTACGCCGTGACGTTTCATTGCCTTACAGAAATTCTCATGAAGACTTTTTCTTATGAGAATTTCCATATTTTAGTGTGAAATCCAATTTCCCTTTAGACTCTCATGATTGGATTTCACGTGGAAATTTGGACAAATTCTCATGATCATAAGAAAAACTCCTCATGACAAATTTTGTAAGGGTTTCGTCCACAAGTTATTCCTGCAAACCGGGTTTCTACCACGCGTTTCAGCTTCCTTGTCGTCTTCATTTCTGGCAATTGTTCAACCGACACTAGTAGTAGGTATATTCCAAGTTCAACCATTTCAGGTTCGTTTCCTTCTCCGCTTCCTAAACGGTAGAGTTCCATCAGCTCTCAGCAGAAACTCGCTAGTGTCAGTTGTTGCTGCGTTTTTCTCATCCTTTTGGCGTCTGTTGCCTATGTCCCAGTGTTTCTGGTTCTGCGCCAAACTCCGGTACGGCTCACTCCAGGGAACCGTGTAAATAAGACTAGTATTGGATACTCTGCACTTAGGTTACGCACGATCGACTGAGGGAGCCAGTGCACGCTAAAAAGAGAGGGGAGGAAGCGCCTGCGTAATGCGACATCTACCTCAGCCCGGATGCGAAGTAAATGTAGTGTGAGCAGGCGCGTTGTGGAGCTCGAGAATGCGCAGTTCACGTTGTGCGTTTACATGCATGAAGCGCTCACACGGAAGTCTTAAGTTCCTGTCTCCGGTTCCAAGATTTCTTCGGCTGTCAGTTTGTTTTCGAGCCTTTGCGTGTCGACTCCTTGGACAATGCACTCGACAGAAGTTTATAACCGTAATAGCTCTCGATCATTTCCTTCGCTTTTCTTTTGCTCTCCTTCTACTCTTCCCTTGCCTATATCCATTCGCCTCTCGTGCTGTACTAAGCCTTGCTTACTGCACAGACTCCTCACTCTGAACGATTCGTTTCCCTTTGTCTTTCTATTCTTCTTATCGCTTGGTGCTCCCTCTCACTGGCCTCGGGCCATCTATAGAGGGTAATAAAGAGTAGAATAGAATAGAATATAGGCTGAATGTGCAATGTTCTGCTACGTTAATATTCAATAAACAGGAGGTATCTTTTTGCAAGAGGAAGCCAAAAAATTGATGGAGCCTGAGGTTGGTTCAAAAGCGCACGGTGACCTCAGCTGTTGTTACAGTGCACGTGAACTGTTATCTGAGTGTCGATATGTTACGTCGGAGAGAGATCGAACACGTCACGATCAGTTCCTCCTGCAAATAGACGTGGATAAATGCGATTTTTGGACAACACGTTTATAAACCTGCAGGTGTACGAAACATGCTTTTGGGATATTGTTGTTGGTTCTCAACGTCGGATATTGCTCAATCGAGCAAGTTCTAACGACGCCGGCGTCGTTTGACCGACACTATGACAATGCTGTCAGGAATTGAACGCTGCCGAGAAGTGAAGACACACCGGGCATCATCGATATAGGCACTTTGAGACCACCGAGTTCAACTGGAATTGAATTACATTCAAGCGTATACAAAACGCGTACCCTACCACGTCAGTGTTTACCGTTCGTTCCCTACAACCATGCGTGACAGAGTTTCTTTCCGTCCTGGGGTAAAGCGACAGCCCTTGCGAGATAGTGAAGCGCGATGTTCGAACAGTTCGCCATGACTTCTTCTACATGTGGAACGGGTGATCGCAATCCGAGCTGGCCAATATTTGGTCAACCTAATACAAACACGTGCCTCGTGCTCGGGCAGACGTCACACTGTCCAGCCTGTACAATATCCGAAAAGTTAACCTGGGACACTCACGTCCAAGCTATCTTCAGCAAGGCCTCACAACGGATTGGCGTGCTTCAACGTTACCGTAAGCGTCTTACTTCTCTCGCTATCCGATACTTTTACTGCTCTGCTATTCGACCAACGTTAGAATACAGCAGCGTCGTATGGAGCGGATTGTCCAAACAAGCTAGCACATCTCTGGAACGACTGCAACGCAAAGTTGCTGGGCTGATTTGTGGCATAGAACCACGCAGTGACACTCTCCATGAACTTGTTTTAGCTCGAGCTGGTTTACCCGCCCTTCACTTCCGGCGCTGCATAGAACAATCAGTCTTCGCCTTCAAGTTTATTCATCGTATTCTACCGTCTCACCTACTAGATGCATTTCCTCACTGGTCTTGCCCAAAACGGCCAGGGCCTCCTCTCTCCGTAATGCAGATAAACTACTCCTTCCTCGAGCTAAGAGAGCAACACTTCAACGCTCCCCTTTGTACTTAGCTTTAAAGCAATGGAATAGTCTTCCCTCTGAAGTCAGACATGCTAAGTCACTTTCATCTCTTCGATCTTTTCTTTCCTAAGTTTCTCTCTTCCTTTTGTCTCTTTTGTTTTGTTTTAGTCTTCACGTCTGTTCTCCGATCCAACTTTGTACTGATTTACGTGTAGATAACATCTCACCCTTCAGACTCGCCACAATTGACTATTGGGTTGAACAGATAATAATAATAATAACAACAACAACAACAATAATAATAATAATAATAATAATAATAATAATAATAATAATAATAGTAATAGTAATATTCTTCCAAAACGTCATGCTGGGAAACATTCACTGATCACAAGTCACTCACTCCAGCTAGAAAGCTTTATTTGACGTACGGCTCCTCCCCTGCAACCTTCTTTAGAAAATGCAATCGATAAGTATTATCGTAGGGTATTTGATAGTGAGTGCTGGTTAGCGAGACCATGTATGATGGCGTTAATTTGTAACTCCATGCGACTAGACTAACTTAACAAAGGGAACTATGATATTTTTATTACTTCAACACAAGAACGCTGTCACATGTTATGCTAAGTCTAACCACAATTTGTTTAAGGCCATGCCGCCGTTCGCATTCATGGCGCGGCCTTTTCTCTGCAGTTGGTGGATGACCAAGGCCTCTCTCACTTTTTCTTTTCACCGAGTTTTGCTCCTGCGCGACGATCCTTGGCTTACAGTAGATAGAGGGATCTGTTTTAGAGTAGATAGGGTGATCTGTTTCCGATGAACGTCTTTACAACCGACTGCGAGTTTCCGCCAATGGAACACAACCAGCTCTACCTTGTTATTCTACGGTATGGTCAAAATACATAAGAAAGGTTACCCACTTCGACCTGTTGTCTCTACCATTGGATCTGCCACGAATTCCATTTCGAAGTTTGTCAGTGAACAACTTACACCGTATGCGCGGCAAATACCGTCGTTTGTCGAGAATACTCAGGATTTTGTGGATCAACTACAAGGAATGAGAGTAAAGGCAGATGAGGTCATGGTTAGCTTTGATGTAAAATCATTGTTTACAAGTGTTCCGACCCAGGAAGCTACGATAGCGACCACCGAGAGTGTAAAAGCTGATCCAACATTTTCTGACCGAACCTCTGTCGAACCAGAAACGTTGCTCGAACTTTGAAATTATGCCTAACCACTATCAAATTTCAGTTCCGTGAAGAACACTATGAGCTGACGAATGGTCTTGCGATGAGTGCACCGGCTTCACCAATCATTGCCAACATCTTCATGCACAAGTTTGAAGAACGTGCGCTGTTCGGGTGTACTCTCACTCTAGTACCTTTATTGCAGTCGTATTAGAAGAACGACGAATTCACAACAGACACTGCTCTATATAGCCACTCAACACCTGCAAACACGCTAATGCGTACACATGCTGGATACTACCCGTAATAGGTGCTACCTACACTCCTAACATGCGGTATCATCTATCAATGGGACACGACCTCGTGTCTGGCTTCGATACGTCGATGATGTGTTTTCTATCGTCAAGCGAAAGCTTGCCGAATCGCTCTTAAAACACCTCAATAATCAGCACCCTAGCATCCAGTTCACCGTCGAACTCGAGAAAGATCGCAAACTCCCCTTCTTGAATGTTTCCATTACGAGATCTGACGACACGGAAACGTTGAATACTACGGTTTATCGCAAGCCTACCCGCAACGGAAGGTATCTGAACTGGCAGTCAAGCCACCCTGAAAGCGCTAAAAGTCCGTTGTACAGTCATTGATGCATCGACGTGGATATATCACGTTGGAAGATGATGCTATTGCAGCCGAAAACAGGCGGATATGTGAAGATCTCAGCCTCAACGGATATCCACGGAGTGCACTGCGACGAGGTACTACGTGCACTTCGAAGCCGACGTCGGGATGACAGACGGCCAACCGAAAGCACGAAACAACCAAGAAGATTAAGGGGTAGTGAGCATACTATATGTCAAGGGTCTCAGTGAAGGGATACGGAGACTACTGGCAAAGGTAGGCATCCGCACTGCATTTCGTGCCGACATCGTCAAGTGGCAGTTAATGGGACGTGCAAAAGACTCCCTTCCGAAGACGCAGAGACCGGGTGTAGTCTATGCCATCGGCTGCTAGGAGTGCCTCAAAGTTTATGTCGGTGAGACTACACGCACGGCCCAACAACGAGGAAAAGAGCATGAAAGCCATGCTCGACTGCGACACTCCCAACTTTCAGCCATAGCCAACCACCAACTTGAAACAGATCACTGGAAGCCAAGGGTCGCTGAAGAACATCTTTTCTGATCACATGGGTCATCCAGTTTTTGGTGGAACAATGTCACGGAACCGTTTTTCATTCCTGTCCTCCCACCTGTGCTTTGAGGATCATTGAACACGTGCACAGCGATGGGAGTCTGATCGTTTCGCAGCATTTCGGGATTTCTTCTCCTTGTTCAATTACCAGTGCTCTTCACAGATGGTGCCAAGTGAGTACCTGTCTCTAGATGAGACTCTCTACCCAATGAGAAATCAAATCTCATTCAAGCAATACAATCCTGATAAGCCTGCCAAGTATGGCATGCTCTTCAAGTTGCTCAATGATGCTCGGCATAGCTACACGTACAGATCCCCTGTATATACTGGTAAACCAAGGAGCCTTCCATCGCCTTACTATGTAACAGGCACTGAGAACTATATCAGGGAGCTGGTGACTTCACTTGATCGAACTGTTTGCCTCCAAGGAAGGAACATTTCTATGGACCGGCTGTATACATCAATTCCGATCGCCAGATGGCTGCTCAGCAAGAACATAATATGTATCGGGACTATGCAGACACGGTGAGTAGGTATCTCTGAAGAGGTGAAGGTAACCAAGGGAAGGGAACAATTCAGCACCAAGATGTTTTGGGAGAAGGAAAAAGGAGACATGTCAATTACGTCTTACGTTGTTCCCACCTCGAATGTGCTGATTTTGTCTACCGTCAGACCACTATTAGGCATTACAAGAGATGATGGCCGAGAAAACCCTGCCATCTTCAAATTGTACGACTTCACAAAGGGAGGCACAGACGTCATGGATCAACAGATTGGCCAGTATACCAGCAAGACGAAGTCTCCAAAGCGGACCCGTGTTGCTCTCTCGTACGTGCTTGGCACAGCTCAGGTCAATGCAAAGACCGTTTTTGCTATGAAGAATGAGCTATCACCTGGCGATCCAGACCCATTTGAGCTTGGCTGGGACTTGGCAGAGTCCCTAGCGCTCCCGTTTGTTGAGTTGAGGAGCAAGAATGGTCTTTCCAAGAAGATCCAACTCAAAATGGCCTTCTTGTTGCAAACAAGTCAAGTGCGTGAAGATGCGTCTGCCAACCAGTAAGAAGAGGTGCCACCGCTGCGTGAAGGAACTGGTTGGCGAACCCGGCTATAAGTTGAAGAAGGACACCTTGTCAAAGGTGAAGACCTGCTGCTCAAGGTGTGGGCAAACTACTTGCCAAAAGCACATGGTTGGCCTGAGTCCAGGTTGTGCGCAATGAACGACTAGCCTAATGTACATTGTGTGCAATGTATGACAAGCCTGATTTTGTTCTTTTTCATTGTTTTCTTAATCTTTATATTATGTGCATCTGTCTGATATCTTCATAGACATGTTTCTCTGAATTTATAAGATCTTTTTTATAGCAATCAAGTGTGCATACACTGAAATAAATCCATCATAATGACAGCCAGCACTGTTTTTCATGTCCTTGGTTGATCTTGAAACTTTGAGCCTTAGTAACTATGTAAATAGCTTTCCTGTGACAAACCTTTTATTATTTCACATCCATTTCATCAGTGTGAAGCTATGCACCAAAAATGTTCTGCACCCTGGACAGTACAACTGAGTTAGCTGGGGGAGGGGGGGGGAGGGTTCAAAAGACCCCCCAGGGTTTGGAGAGCAAAAGAAGCCCGGTATGGATAGGGTTAAGCAAATTGTGGTTAGACTTAGTATAAAATGTGACAACGTTCTTGTGTTGAAATGATAATAATAACATAGTTACCTTTGTTAAGTTAGTCTAGTCGCATGAGGTGACAAATTAACGCCATCAAACATGGTCTCGCTAACCAAACTCACTATTGTTGTAATACTCTTTATTGAGAAAGAGTTGCCCCGGACACCCACCTCGGATATGTCCAGCTGTGTTGTTGAGACGAAATAGACACACACTGTTCTGTAGAGCTGCGGGACGTACATTTTATACTGAGCAACATATAAGTCTAGGTGCGTGGGTGCATAGACTACCCTCTATCAGTCAGGTCTGTGTTACAACATGTTATGAAAGGAGAGAAGACAAAAGTACAGAGGGAGGGAGATGGCCTACTGTAATACTCTTCGATAATACTTATCGATTGCATTTTCTGTAGAAGGCCCCAGAAAAGGAGCCGAAACGTCAAATAAAACTTTCTAGCTGGAGTGAGTGACTTGTGATCAATACTAATATTATATTGGCGTTCGGACCCCTTCCTTTTTTAGCACCCACTGCCCCTAGATTGCCCACATACATGCACCGCGATCGCAGCCCGGTCGGGGTAGTCCCCACGAAATTTTCAGGCAGGTTTAGTCGTGCGTATTTCTGCGCTGTCGACGTCTGAGTGCGAAACCATTTTTGCTTGAAGGTTTCATGTCCGAGCATCACACGAGAAGGGAAAGCTAGTTAATCAATGGAATCAGTACATGTCCTAGTAGCAACTCAACGTGAAAATAGGGTAACACTAAGTCGATTTTTATCTACCTTCTAAATGTCACCATTTTGGCCGTGTCTCGTTGCTCTCCTCAGCCAACTGATGCACTTGCAGCAGGAAGCGAACATAACACATCGCCGTTATCTTTCAAGTTCTGTTAATTTATACCCTTCCCAAGAGCTCTCCGTACACGAATCTTGGACGTATTTTTTTGGCTTGCTGGACATTTGAGAACTATTCGTTTAATAGTAGCCCTAGAAATAGCTCCTCAAACGGAAGTTCGTGACCACCTCTTTTAGCCAAGCGTGTGGTACTTAGGAAGAGGTTGCCTGATTGTTTCTCGAGGAAGGGCAGATGGCCGTGTTATCATGATTAGTCTCGTGATCAGGAGATTCTCCCATAAGCGTCATCTGCTTCCTCCCAGTCAACCAGAGGAAGAACCCTAACTTGAAGCCGAAGGAAAATCTAAATAAAAAATAGCTTTTCATTATTTTTCCCTGCCAAGGCTGAGAGCACTTAGCCCCTTACGAAGGAGATTATGTCTCGTGAATACGCCACTTGCCTGGTGCATTTATCGTCAAGGCATTTGCCCTTACTTTGTATCAGTACAAGCTCCGCCTCGGCGAAAAGCGCATACCACTGTTCACAGCAGCTTAGTGTGGTCCATCGGGTCCGCGTTAAGATTTCTAATGTACTTTTAACAATTTCATGTTGGCGAGCACCCAACATGAAATTGTTAAAAGTGCTTGCTCTTCCGGGGGTATAGACCAAATTTCTAGCGTCGGCGACTTCTCGAAATAATCGTTTGGCGAGGGTCCGGCAGCGTCCTCTCACGTAATGTAAGCTCCCAACGACCGTACATTTGTTATGTGAATTACAGCGCGACGGGGCCCGAGCTGATGCATAGTAAGCTGCGAACAGCTGTGTACGAATAGCTTCATAGCCGAGGCTGAGGTCCTGACAGGCAAATCGCAACCTGAGCTGCGCAGCGGCGAGGCTTTGTGATGTTGCGATGCAGCCTGTCGCCACCGAGTGCCGAGGCTATGAATCTTTTTCTCACAAACCTGTCACAACTTTGAAGTGCGTGGGTAAGGGGTTGTGTTTTGCAGATTGTGTGTGGGTAAGGGGTCGGGATCGGAAACTCACAACCTCTTAGGAGATGGGCGGTACGTATGGGTGACGGGACGTGAGTTGTGAGGAGCTCGGCTCACGTTGCATGTGCAAGACATGGACAAGTACTGAAGCTCTTTACTGTAGTAACGTTGACTCGGCGACTAGTACTCAGAGCAACACCATCCTCAGCGGGTAACCCAGTGAGGATGTTGACCAAAAGAACTCGTGTTAATATTTATTCTACATTTTATACTACCCTACCAGGAATGTTCTTTTCGAAATCAATTATTTGCAGACACAGCATATGGTGTCGGTCGTGATCACAGTCGGTCGCGGTAGCCAGAATAGAAATGGGAAGAGCAAAATCAGAGCTGGAATATCCGTGTAGTCTCCCTCATTGTCCACACATTCTGTTCCGCTGGTTCTTTCTGTACAATTATGGAGTTACAAAGACAGCACGAGGATATTATGCGGATGATGAATATTCGCTCGCACCGAGAGCAGATTCCAGCTTAGCTTGAGTGAGCGTGGCCCCGCCGCTCGGTAATTCACAGAAAAGATCTATGTAATTGTACATAATTTACGGGGCGGCGGGCGCTTTGCTCAAAGTAAGCCAGAAACGATTACACAATGAAGTAATCGCGATTGCCCGCAGCGGTCTTGCATCGTGGTGTATGGCAAGTATAACCGAATCAGGCTGTTCGCCCGAGTGTTAGCGGAAGCAAAGAGGAAAGCGGTGGAACGTTTTGGGACACTGGGGGACCGACTCCAATTAAACGAACAGACTTTCAATGCACGCGTTCCTCTGGGCATTTCCTTCTACACTCAAGCTAGAGTGAGCTGTACGCTTGACAACCAGAGTATTCAAGGTCTCACCGATGTCCTCACGTCCTACACGAAGATTCCTAAGGGTTTAATTTAATTTTAAATCATGGTTATCAGCGGTTACCGTGTGCATGGGTAGCTTTCGAGGCCAATCGTGCTCGCACCCTTATCACGGCAGTGCCGAAGGAAAGTCATCATCCAAAAATTTCTAAAGCCCTTTCCGCAGGAATATGCAAGCGACGTAATACGTAAGGCGGCGCAACTGAGCAAATGGAAATGGTCAGTGCCTAGTACCGCCGAATGTTTCAAGCAATCAGCCTACGTTAAGATTATACTGCTCAAGGCCCAAGAGATGCGAGCTCGAGTTTCAGACTATTGGTTTTGAAACGGTCTTACAAAGATGGATCCACCCGTATAGACGGATAACAGCGTGAAACTGAGCGCAGAGGCTACGGATCGGAAAAGTGATCAGGACTTATTTGTCCTGAGCTCGAGAGAACCCATCTTTCTGGCTGAGAGAACGCATGTACGCATTCTCAAATGTTCAAGTCTGGCGAAGTCTCTTTTCGAACTTACCTGAAGAAGCCCCGCGGGCGGAACGTCTTTCTGAACTTAGCACCATTAGCAGGACAGTTTTATTGAACAAATATCTTAGACGTACATGGAAAATGAGTATACAACGATTGCAATTAATAGCGCTAACCTTGCAAGAAAAACAGGCTGTGCGACACCAGAAAGACGGGTACTACCGACCACAAAGAGAGAGCCGAATTCTGCATCCCTAACCGGCAGAGCTATAGGCCAACAGAACGGATTGCTGGGACAGACGCCTAAGTCATCATGGCCACAATTGAAGGTGAATCTTTGACTGGTTGCGCTGACTTTAGCTATGGAGCTCGTAGGTCCCTTTGTCGAAACATCTTAAGCATGTGGACGTGGCGTCCATGATGCACACTCTGAGCAGTGGACTGACCGAATTGTGCTTTTTGTTTAGCAAAAGTAGCTCTAACAGCCTGTGTGGCCGTCAGCCATCGAGCTCGTGACTATTAATATCCATCGTGCTGCAGCTGCCATCCGATACCGTCCCGGCTCGCCTGGGCTCGATACCCACTCTTGGTGCAAAGCGGACACGTGCGAAGTTGGCACGAAAACCGAAGTAGTTAGACCATATGTTTAGTCTCCGTGTTTCGTCACTGCCGACGCCATGATTGTAAGTTGTCCCCATTGCCTGAAACAATGTTACATTGTCTGTTTTGCTGGGAAATTGGAGCCCATTATACCTTTTCCAGGCGATGTTACTCACATGATGCGACTTTTTGTGCCAGATCTCTGGCCACTGCTACTCTTTTTGATGGCCTGAACCAAGAAGTGCGTCGATGCACCATGAGACGGATTGGTCCACTTTGAGGGTGGTAGATCGTGTATGCAAGAAGAAGAACGCAAAATTTAGGAAGCATAATATTATTTCATTTGCAAAACGTGATGACGTTGTTGAACGTACCACAATTTGGAACGCCATTCTTTAGATCTGTTGTCTTCTGTGGTCATCTTGTACTTGTGTGTTTCAGTTTTTAGGTAGACAGGGGGACACAGGCCGACGAGCCGCTTCGGCCCTCAGTAAGAGAATTCCAGTAGCCATGCTACTGCTCCCAGAGAACAATTAATGCACCTTAAATACAGCTCACACATGCACATACATTAGTGACTCGGAACACGTTGCATAGAAACGCATTGTCGTATTTTGTACGGTTTTGACACCTATAGTAACATGCATTCACACCCTCAGCGCGATAGAATGAGTGTCTTTAACCTTGAACAGTTTGTGGATGCACGTAGGACGCTGATCAGCGTGACACATGCGGCCATCCAATTGCGCAATCACAGCCGCCAAAGCGGAGAATGCGAATCTGACGTAATACGTATCACAGTGGCAGGTGATGCCAACCAGGGAAGGAGAGCTCGAGTTGATATCACTGTGGAGGCAACATCAGGGGAATAGAAACTGTTGTCGCACAGAATGTATCAATGTCCGAAGACCCGAGGGCTCCAAAAACTGAAGTTCCGTAAAGCTTTCATACCGGCTCACTCTTATTGGTAACGACGATACGTTGCAATGTCGAGCATTAATTAAAGAGTGGACAAGAATTCCTGCTGTTGGTTGGCCCGGTTCAGGACACAATCCTCTGCAAGAAGACAGTGACGGAAACACCGCCGGA
>JAOWAW010005029.1:0-18655 GCA_028565695.1 Nicola tetela | reverse complement strand
GAAGAAGAAGAAGAAGAAGAAGAAGAAGAAGAAGAAGAAGAAGAAGAAGAAGAAGAAGAAGAAGAAGAAGAAAATGAAGCGGAGAACTTGGAGAAGGAGAATATCAACAAATATGAAAAGGAGCAAGAACTGAAAAAGAAGACGAGGCACGTACCAGTATTTCTTTTGCGACGTTGTTTAGTTTGCGACTGATGATTGTCTGTATGAGAAGTTCGTCTTCTTTGCTGACAGCAGCACTGAACGTGACTCGATAGAACGTAAACAAGGGAAAGAGCAGGACTTGTAGGAGCACGGTGTCGATGCTCTCTGTGTTAATCTCCTGCAGTGTGTTTAAGCCGATGAATATGAAGAGGATGGTGAGAAATACAACGACCAGCACCACTGTTTTTGTCAATCGTTCGAATAGACGCGTGCGCAATAAATTTTGCAGTTTGTTTTCGGGACTGTAGGGCTCGAATTTTAAACCACTTATCCAATCGAGTAGCGTTAGCGGCCATTCTCTTTGCGTACTACCGTAAGAAGTCTCATCGCTCGACCAGAGACGATCTTTTACCTTCACCCACCAGTTTGACTTATGGGGACACTCTTCCTTGCTGGTGAAGAATTCGTAGCAGGACTCATCGTAAACGTCGTTGCATTTTTGAAAGAGTCGTATGCGCAGGTTGGAATTCATCCTGTCATGCCGGTGCATAATTTCAGCGACTTCACCAGCGAGGATATTCCAAATAGTTATCAACGGCGAACGATAGTCGTCGAGTGCTTTGTTGATCTCAGAGACAAGAGACAGCACCCAACTGATGACAAGAACTGTTTGCAAAGGAAAACTGATGTAAGCTCCAGTGAAGGACAGAATGACGAAGGTAATGAGCTCCATGCCGACAGCGAATATGTTCAGGACGAACAATACCCAAAGCACTTCTAAACTGACCAGGATGACGATACAGAACGGAACAGGATCTTTGTAGTCACAATAAGTAGAGCACTGCTCAGTACGAAGACTTCGAGGCTCTTCTAGCACGTAATAAATGGGAAAGATGAAGACAATGAGGACCTCAGCCACATCAAGAAGAGCTCCTAACGTCAAAATCACGGTCAATATCGGGAACAAAATCAAAAGGTGAAGCCCTCGAAAACCAATGGCTTCGCAAAGGGCTTTGACAGAACTTGAGTCGTCACATGGACAAATTTCGGGGGACGTTCGCCAGTTAAAAAGCGCTCGAATTGAGCAAAAAAAAGTCCCAATTCCTGTTACTACCCGACGTAAAATCAGTCGAAAGGATTGAAACTCGGTGTCACGAGAAAAGTAAAATCTATCTTCGTAAGTTTTCCACATAGCCAAAATACCAGGAAACTAATTTGAGTGCTCACCGGTAACAGTGCAAAGTCGAAGGTACCAGAGGTTGAGGTGCCAAAGCTGAAGTTTGGCGGGCATACCCCAAAGCTCTCCTCTGCCTGTACAGAGTAACTCAAATCAGCGTGCCTGCGTGGGTTAAGAACATAAGTTAGAATGAAAATCGGGAAAAATACGTAGACAAGTGACAGGCCGACCAGAAGCGCCACGTTGGTAAGACGGCGAACGATTCTCGTTGTCAAGAAACTACCCGCGCTTAGAATCCCTACAACTGTTACATGTGGCGGTAAATTTTGCAGACAGTTTTCACCGAGCAATCTCTTTGATCTCAGTGTGTGAGAGGGTCCAGGTAATTAGGCCTTTGGGTTGCGGTGCCAATCGTTATCGATAATGTTTGATAAAGACCTTCTGTAAGGGGAGCGGTCATGAAGAACTTCATTGAATTCGCTTGCAGCGGCGAATAATCTGTTAGCCGCAAAAACCTGAACACCAAAAAAAGCAATCGACAGGATGTATAAAAAAAACGTAGTCCTTCAAGTAAACTGCTTCGTTGTAGCTCCTTCACTTTTCCGTCTCTGTCCATACAGTAGTATGCTGGCCCTCGATTAACGTACGCTCCTGCAGCTGCCGGAAGACCGGATGCGACCGGGTTAGAGTAACAGATATTCCATTGTTTGTCTTTCCCCTGAGTGACTTCGCTGTAAAAGCGTCAGACAGCTTCAAACATCAGCTGACTTTTTCTCTCTCGATTAAAACCTTCACTTAGCCAGAAGCGTGCAGGGTTGTCATCCCGAAAGACAGCACTGTCATTGACGACTGCTCTCAATCGATAGCGGTTGTGACCGAGATACTTCACCTTCCGTTTGCCAAGAAAGCCGAAGGAGTACACCCTCGGATAGCCTACAGGAAACGTGAGATAGCCCTTTGCAAAGCCTTCGCTGTCGAAAATCGACTCGTTGTTGTCAACGCGAGCGAAGACCCAAGCGAGCGGTGTCTGCGCATCGACGGCGCTCATTCCGTCGGCAGGACAGGATCCAGGGTGGAAGGTGGTGTTTCCGACGACAAGATCAAAGTAGAAGAAGACAAGATCAGTGTTTGTCGTACTTTTCAGCAGAGAGGCGAAGTGAGAGCGTGTTGTCGGGTCAGCATATATACTAATATTGATACCGTTCTCCAGCGCGCAGTTGGCAGGATCCTTAACGTTCGTCTGGGGCGTGTCTATCTGGCTGGTCGGACTGTACTCGAAGGCTGTATAAAGAGACATGTTAGAGTCTTGACTCGTTTTGGCTGTTGGAGTGCTTAACGGTATCGGTGAGCTGCTGCAAAACGTTCCTGAGAGAACCAGAGGTGCCAAGAGGGCGAGAAAAAGTATGATACCCATTGTCATAGGAAAGCATCCACACCGTGGGGAAAGCACACCGCCTCACGAAATTGTCAGCTTGTCAGATGCTCTTCTACCCCGGCTCTCCGTACGTCATATACTGTTCAAACTAGAGCAATTCCACTTTCTTTGTGGAGGTTGATCACAACAAGTAGTGTCCATGTACTGCATTGTATATACATGCGCGCTTGAGGCTAGGCCAACCTGGGAAGTCTGCTGTCATGGCGCGGCCATCGAGGCGCCACAGACAAAATGCTTACCAAGTTAGCAGTGCTGAGCGCGGTTGTCCAACACTTCACCGCTGCTCAACAGAGCGCGACCCACTTTAGCGCAGCTCAATGGAGCGCATCTCAATGGTCGCCTGCCCCTACAGAGCGCACCCCAATTCAGCTTGACTCAATTTGGCGCAATGTAAGCCTAATGGAGCGTATCTCAATGAAGCGGACTCTGACAGAATCGTCAGAGTTCAAAAGTAGCGCAATTCTTCTTTCTTGTGTACGTGTGATCACAACAAGAAGAGTCCATGCACACCATGACATAAGTACATATTCATGAGCGCTTGCGGCATGGCCGACCGGAGGAGTCTGCTTTCAAGGCGCGGCCATCGGGACGCTACAGACTATTCCAAGTGCTTGGTAGTCACAAGTTCAGCCCGAGAGGGCAGTCGCAAAATGATGTCATCGTGATCTAACTAGATATTATTGTGACATCATTGTGGCAGTCCGTGTTAACGGTAGTCACTGCCTGTGTTGGATTATATTGCAGGTGTGACTGGCGTGCGTTCAAATTAAGTGCCAGCAGGTCAGTTATAATTCGGCTTGCTGCGACGGGTGCCTCGGTCGCACTCACAGAGTCTTGCTTGATAAAACATGTTTTCAGAATCTACTACTTGAAACAGTCAAAATCTTCAGGTAGACTTCGCAACTAGTCTCGCCCGTTCATGCCTTTATCAAATTGAGCTCCGAACGAGACATTCTAGTTCTCTGCACGTCGATTACTAGGTATTTGCCTAGGGCACGGCCTGAGATTGAAGCTCGTGCGTCCGATAAGATCAACGTAAATGGATAGAAATATCGCAAGTAATTCTATGGCAACGGAGCAGATTGAAGTTTGTTATGTTTGTTGTGGCGAAGAGGCCAAGATGGAGGGTACTAGTGTTGTCTGCTTGGCATGCTAATAACGGTTGACGGTTTTCCTTGTGCTGAGAAGCTCGATATTCGTTTGACGTTTTATTATTACTAGCTGAACGAACTGTGGAGAATACTAATGTTGCGCCAGACAGTGCATGCTGCACGGCTACTGCTGCAAGCGTTTCTGCTTGCTGACTCGCCTCAAGAAACTTGTACTCGTTTTCGCAATGTTCTGCTATTCACTTGTACTGACAGTCATTGATTCGTTTGCTGAGCTACTCAACGTAGAGGAGTTCTAATTCGCGATCTCTGTGAAAGCGGGACTACCAGATCTAGAACGGCAAGAAAAGGTACAAATATGTACCCTAGCAATGGTCAGTATATACCCTGTTGGAGTAAAGTTTCCCCATCACCGAGCAAGCATACCATATTGTAAAGATATTGACTCGACAGAAATCACTTGATTCCCGAGGCTTTCCATAATCAGTATATAAAACGCTTCTTCGCGCTTCCGAGTACGAAGTTGATTACATCAGTAAATTTTTAGTGCCCCTCGTAGTCTCTGTCGTGTGGCCACGAGGGCGCTAGTGGCGCCACCGCGGCTACCAGTCATGTGCAGCAGTCGAACAGACTGGCCGATGTAGGTATGTCCAATGTTAAGTTGCTAGTATGCGCGTTGAGTCGAAACGTATGCTCTCTGCTCTTAAGCAAAATACAGCTGCTATGCACTGGCAGATATCATTCATATACTGTCTTCAGGCGTGTTGCATTGACGAACAGGCTCGGCTGGTGAAACAGATTTTCAGACAATTTCACCAAGGCTTAGTTTCCTATCTTCAATGGACATACAGCTTTAATTTGTATGGGCCATGCTGCCCGGAATACATTTGACAACGTAGCTGTGGAAAGTCTTGGTTGGAGATCATAGATAAAACTTTAGATTTAGTAGACTCAGGCCAGATCAAAATCAGGATCAGCTAGGACGATGGGATATGGCGCGCTGCAAACCATGTGCTATTTATCGTCACCTGCAATGAAGGAAACCCGACCGCATGCAGCGTCTAGTCCGCTTGGCCTCACCACCACATATCTATTACGCTCACAGAATCTGCTCTGGATGAATTTCCCATGCTATCTGCCAGTACCATAGATGCTGCTCGGTAGTACTTCAGGCCTGCAGAAGGAAACGGAATTGAAAGGTTTACTCTATAACAGAACTTAGGAGAACTATACGTCTTGTCCCGCCCTTGACTGTGGGCCAGACTGAACTCTAACTGGTGGATGTGTGCTGTGCTCTGGGGAGCTCGGTAGTTGTTAAAACAACAGGCCCTTTAACTTATTGGACGGCTTAACTGCGGACTATTCACTGAAGTTACTCGACAGCTTACCCGGTGTTTTCCGTCCACGCTGGTCCGTGTCGGCTCTACATGCCTTCCCGGCGATACTTCATGGGTTTCTGTTCTCCCGTTTTACTAACTAGCGACACCGTTGCGTTCTATCCGTCAGGTAATCCTGAAGTCAAATTCTTTGAGTCTTGTTGGGAATGTTTTGGAAGCTAAAGACTGGGTACTGAGTTGAAGGGGCTGTTAGTGAGCTCACAGAGAAAGAGTGAACGGATGATATGGCTGAACACGGTGGAAAAGACCTATTAAATTTCATGTAGAGCCCCACAGCAGGGGAAGACTCTCCTTTTGACTGAGATGTTGAAGTAGGAGCGTACACACACTGAGTGTCTGAAGGCGCTCAACACGTGAAGAGCCCGTGAAGACCACGTAGTATGCTGCCGTTGTTGAAGTTCATTTCATTGAAGAGAAGTCATGTGTGAGTGCGTGCATCCACAGTGAGGCATAGGCCATATGTCATATGGAAGCAATTGCAATAAGCTTCAATTAACATACAGAAAACTTCCAGCACAGTAGGCACAAGAAACTTTTTCATGGGAGGTTTCACCAAAAATATACCTCTGGCTTCATCAGTTATAAAAAGACAAGGGAGTACAGAAGGCTCTGCAGGAAATGTGAAAGGCCAACACGATATCAAGTGCCATGCCGTATGCTGTGTGTGCGTGTGTGTATGTAGATACAAGTTGTTTGCCATCAAAATTAGTATTTGTTCTGAAGCGTAATAGCTAGGGGAGAACGGTGGCCAAGTGTTTTACTGGTGGCTCCAAGCGGCTCTCCAGCCTGTGTCCCCCTCTGGGACAGCTTCTGCACTCTCCTATCTTTCCTATGCTGTCGAACTGATGAATCCAGAGGCATTTTTGACGAAACATCTGATGAAAAAAAGCTTGTTGCGACTGGTGGGCTTGGGATTTCTCTTTATGACTACCCAGTCAGGATCTCTCAAGTCCTAAGTTTCAATTATTTTTAAGAGCATGGAACCAACACGCAGGGAAGTGATGAAATCATTACTGCTGATAAAATTTGAGACCAACAATCCTAAACATGGCAATTGTACATTTGAAGTCTTGCGTTGAAGTTGATTGGAGCGGAGAGAGTGACAGGGAAAGGAAAGGTTCTAAAGAGCAAAATTAATCAACACAATTATTATTGTAATGGGCACTACAGTTGACGCATTCCATATGCTGTCCAGTACCAATCAGGCAGTAGAAACAGGTTGGTTTCACATTAAATTTGATGTTTCATTCAAAATGGCGGCTGTTGGAAAGGATTGAATAGTGGCTGAAATTTCGACACATGCCAAGAAGATTTTCAGCACTGAATAATTAGTGGTTTACGGGCAGGCTGGGTATCAATCTATGAAAGGACAATTTTGTCTTTCACAGTTTAATATTGTGGATGAGTTTCAACTTTGAAGAGGGGTTGAGCAGATTCTGGAAATATTTCCAGTCATTCTTACGAGTATTCGCATTGCTGTTATGATAGTAGCATGGAGCTAACCACTGTTGGCTAAAATTGAGAATGGGAGATGTCGTCTGCTGAAAGTGCGAGGAGGGTTTGCTTGTGGTTTTGTTGTAATGCTATAAGCTTGGTGTTTAGAGTAGTGTACCCAAAGCGAAACAGTCTGAGTTTGAGTCCACACAGAGCTGGAATCTCCTGTTATACCTACTCAATGCTAGTCAGATTCTCATGATCAGCGCAGTTGTGTAGTACAGGACCAAAATCCCACTCCATGACCTGCAGCACAGTAGATATAGCTCCCTGCTGAGGGAGCTAGGATTGTAGAAGAGCTCTGGTCGCTGGGTGGTGTGAGCTTCCAGTGACGTGCAAGATGCCACCGTACATTGTTAGAAAAGCGTTGTACATGCTTGTAATCCCAGGCAAATTTCTGATGTCACAGAAAAGTTTTGCTGCAAGGAATTCCAGGACCACATCACGTGTGTGCCACTGCAGGATCTGCTTGTGACAAACTTTTCGTTATTTTTATTCTTTCAAAGCTCTGCTAACTCAATACCGTTTTGTTGTATATTATGTGCAGGTGACATTGCGTAAAATCCAAGCCCTCTGAATCATGCGTTGCTGGCGGGAGCTGTTGGCAAAATCAAGCCTGGGGAGATTTTGGTCTAGTCACAGCGAAGAAGAACATCCGCTGCTAGACAGCACTAGAATACACACCATCAATGACCTTACACGAGCTACCACCACAACCACAGGAATAATTACTGCAACACAGTCGGCAAGCGTTCAAACAGATGTGCGTTTGTGGGATGGCCTGTCACACCGTCCACTTCTTCTTCTTCTTGTCATTACATTTCTAGATCGCTTGTTCTATTTTAGTCTGACGGTTGCAAACATGACAAAATTCTTGAACAAGTGGCTTAACATTTCAGCGGCGGACGCTCAGCTCGTCAACAGTATCTTTTTTGTGGTTGTGCACGTGGGAGCCATTTTGACCGGCTTACTGTCAGACTCAACTCACCTTGGACGATTCTCGTTTGTGGCAGGAGGTCTATTTCTTGAAGTGGTTGGCAGCATTGCCATTCTGCTCTGTATGTCACAGTCTCCAGGACTGAATGGAAATGCTGGCATAAGTCTTCGAGCTGTAGTTTGGGGAAGCTTTGCTCTGATTGGCATTGGCGTTCTTCTCCTGCGACCTAATCTTATGCCCTTTGGTGTTGATCAATGTCGCCAGCTAGGAGTGAAGGCAGCAGCCGCTTTCATCCAACAGTTTGTGTTTGCATTGTTCTTCTCAGAACTCATTGCCTTCTCGTTTGTGGCTTATCTTCAAGCCCACTTTGCTGAGTACTGGGGAGTGCTTGTACCAAGCGTGTCGATCATTCTCGCTTTTTCACTCTTCTTGCTCAACTGGAAGAAATTTAACCATCATGTAACTGTTGGTCGTCCTGTTCAGATGATTGCATGGGCATTGTCATGTGCAGATGAAAAGGACACACTGAGCTTTGTGGAAGATGCAAACAGGTCATCAGAATCTCAAGGTTGCTGCAACATTTCATCATTGATGAGCAGGGATGAAGTGGATGAGGCAGAGAAGTTTCGGCAGCTTGTGAAGATCATGTCCATCTTTGTTGTGTTCAACGCCATCTACTATCAAGTAAGGGATGTTCAAGTGTCTGTATTTGACATGCTCTCGTAGGTAGCATTAGAAGCTACATGATCTACACCTGCTGATCTGTGTGGACATGTATGATAGTGTTGGTATGTGGGCATGCATATAGGAGAGTGTGTATGTGTGTGTATGTGTGTATATGTGTGTGAGTGCATATCGTGAGTGCTCCTCTGCAAGCATGTGATTAATTTGAAAACAGTGAAATCATAATACATGTAATACATTTGTAAGGCTGTAGCATATTGACAGTTGAACTAGTACGTCTGCATGTATATTATTTGTGTATGTTGTTGTCGTTGCCTTTGTAAGCATGTCTCTCTGAAAGGTCACATTTGATTTTTTTGTCACTTGCAGAGAAAGACTTTTGTATGGTTGTATGTGTAATTGCTGATACTGCTAGTTAGTATGTATCATAGGTGAATTAGTGGCAACCCAGTCAAGGACTAACTTGGAGTCTTGTACAGTTGAAGTTGCTGCATAAACATCATTTGATGATGTTATTTAACATGAATTCCTTACAGCAGTGCTCAACTGCTCAACTGTGCTCTTTGGTAGATTTTTGGCACACTCAAGTCAATGATCAAACTGTTCGAAGTTCCATCATGGTTGCCGTCGGTTGGCAGTCGAACAGGAAGCCTCTCTCATTCATTGAATTTGATGAGCAACCTGACGACTGTCCTTCTTCTGCCCGTCTTTGGGCCTGTGGTTTATCCTCTTCTGAGAATGCTGAGGCTCGGGACACAACTGATGACACGTATGAAGGTCAGGCTGTTTGTTTCAACTCTTTATTTCCCTTTGGTTTACAGCATTCCTCTTCTCTTAATGCCTGTCTTATTCTCCTGATAACGAGCACGACAGTTGTCAAGTGACTACCTTCTTAAATGGACACGTTTAACCTTGGCCTCACGACAGAAATCTGCTCAACATATAGCATTATTCTATGCAAGCATAACTGAAAGCGTATAGCAGCTCTAAGTGATGCTCCCTTCCTTAATCAAGTCACCATGTTGATCAAGGCTGCTCGGTCTGCTGACTGACTTATACCAATGATTTTTTTTTAAAATTCTGATGCCTTGATCTTTATATGTCTTCTGCTGTCTAAACACATTTTCTCACTTTTTTCCCATCTCATCTCCCAGTCCCTTAGACGTTTTGTATGCAAGGCTTTCTAGTTATTAAGTTACAGTTTCTAATCTGGGCAGTCATTTAAGTTAGCAGTTGGCTCTTAGCACTGCAGCTGGCTAATTCAAATCTATTGCCTGTGTGACAGCATCACAGTCAGTTCTTTTTTCTGGGACTTTATTTTGCATCAGGTGGGTATCTTTTTTGTGTTCCTGATGGCCATCTTGGGGGCCGTTCTTGAGCATGAGAGACAAGCTCACTTCAAGCACATCAGTCCCAATGTGACAGACTCACCTACTGCATTGCCTGCCCCCAAACGCCTGTCATTGTTCTGGATAACACCACTGTATGTGCTCATGGGCCTCTCACAGGTTTTCACCATCACTGCAGGTGAGGTTGTCTCATAAGTCATAATGTATGTGAACGTAAAAAAATTGAAGGATGACACAGCAAATAATTTGAATAGGCTCTCAAAGTGTGACAAAGCACTAACTCCTTCACGACACATGACAACCGTACCTGGTGGGGAACAAACAATCCCAGTGTCCTTTTATACCTTCCAGAGAGTCCTTTCACGATTGTCTTCTTTGCAAGTCAAGTACCCTCATGTTCTTTGTTTGTCCAGATGGGTTTGTGTTTCGCAGCAGTGTCACCATGCAGACTCTTCATGAATCGTGTGTGTGCGCATGCTGTTGTTTTTTCAAAGATAAGGACTTTGAGTAGATTGCACTTGTGCCTTGGGACTTTCCAAGGTCCTGGACCCCTTTATGGTGGAAGACTGGAGGATGCAGTGGTGCAAAGTGTGAGCTACATGGTTTCAACTGAAAGTGAAGGCTGCAAAACGAATACAGAAGTAGTGATGTTCTGGGGTAGTTGGGTACCTGTGGCACACAAAAAATTTATTGCAATCGGATAAGTCTTTGGGAAAACTTACCCAGTCGGGTAGTTTGTTGCCAACCTGCACTGTACAGGGTATGCACTTTATAGAGCAACTTCAAAGTGTGCAGTCCACAACATGTGTTCACTCCAACGTGGTCCTTCAGTATACAGCGGCCAGTAACATGTCTGTGATATCGATGAAGCGATTTCTCTGTGCCAAATGTTTGATTGCTCTAGGAGTGATATAGAAGAGGAGGCTCATGTCAGACCACTCTTCTGCAGCCATTACCTGATTGGCTACACACGCTACCCAAGAAATGGTACCCGCTACCCGAAAAAAATGTTAGCAGACTCATCACTATACAACAACAAGGCAGCCTCTGTTCTGTTTTCAGCATCTTGTTAATAGTGGATGCATTTCTGTGACACCATATTGAGGTTATGGGTTATCTCTGTGTTTGTTACAAAGGCCTCATAGAGCTCATGATGCTAGAAATAGCTAAAGATGGAAAATTTGAGCATGCAGCTTGTTGCCAAAATCATAATACATGCATAACACTTGTTATGTGATGGATTGATGTTTTCTGGGCGTAGAGCCTAAGGCTGCCAGGCATGAGCCAGGCACTGGCATCCTCACGAAAACCTGCTTCCAGGTTCTGTACAAAGCAACTCTTTGGTCACCATGGTTACAGGGTCTAGCTGTGAATTCTCACTGTGCCTGACCTTCACATCATATTATCTGTCCTCATGCTCCCCTTTACTGACTTTTCCTGCCTTATGCCTTGCGAAATGATTGTAAGAAAGCCACCCAAGTCTTTGTATAGCATACAAGCTGTCCATGTTTTATTAGTGACATCTATCTATTTGGTTTTACTGGCCTTTGAAGAAGACCCCAAGGCATGAAATTTAAAACTCTCATACTTCAGAAACGGAAGTAAAAGGGACGAGGCAGATTGCCTGCATGCTCAACAACACAGTCTGAAGAACTTTAACAGTGGCTGGTATTGATAATTGCACAGCTTTTCTTCTTGTTCAATGTGACACGGATGTTGTTTGTACCCGCTTGTACCATTAACTGTTGCCAAGACCGGGTGATGCAACGACTTAGAGACCCTATGTCATAAGGGGTGCTTGCTCTCTCAGGCAGTAAAACTCAATATTTGAGCATGTAAGATACTCTAGCGCTGTGGCTTCTGTAGTTCTAAAAAAAGTATCTGTAACGGCTCTTAACTTTGGCTGGGAAGTGTTAAATAACACTGCATACTCAATGGAGGCCAAGTTGAATTCAAAAACAGTGCTGTGTGCATCTCATGGCTAGAGTGGTACCAGCAGAGCTTTTGGGAGAACAGAAGGATGACAGTCTACTTTGAGACTATAATTCATGCCCAGTCTCTGCTGTATGCATGTTCTTGACCACTCTACATCACCCCTACCCCTCCCCCCAAAACTACACACACACTGATATGGCAAAATCACGTAGCCTGGTGATCAACATGCAGAAATTTTTGGGAACACATCTTATAAATGAAGCAAGCGCAAACTCAAGGGTTAATGTCAGCCGCAGGTACAGCTGTTACAAATGAGTGAGTTTAAAGTGAAAGACGTAACTATGGTGATTGTGTTAACTCCCGAAGAAGATGAACAGACCTGGCTGACTAACTGTCATCAGGGAAAGCAAAGGCCAGAGAGTGTACCTTTAAATTTTTTTGTGGCTGTAAAAGTTTGCTGTTTTGCAATACGCTGTATTCAATTGGTGAGTGTTAATTTTATCAAATTTCTGACGAACTTCCAGTCCCTTTGAAACTTGGTTGAGCAGTGTAGCTCTGCTGCACTAGCAGTGGAGCAAGTAAACGTTCATATCATCATTGGCTTGTACTAGCCTTAGCTGACTGTTGCTGAATTAATTTTGGTGACAACTAAATTTTTCGATTTTGACCTTGCTAAGTTACTTTAACATTAGTACCTGCAAAAGAACCAGTAGCCTTAAGGTATGCTCCCTGTAGACCAGCTGAAGTTTGACAATCAACAATAGAATGCGGCTGCGTCAACAAGGAAACAGGAATATTCTCAATGTTGTTCAGTTTGTTACCAGGCAAGGTTAGTACTAGTATCCTGCAGTAAGGTGCAATAGCTGATGACGAAACCGCCCAAGGCTCCAAAAATATTCATGTGGCTGAGTGCAGAAATTTTCATTGGTCATGGATGAGCTGTTTCACCATGACAAACCAAGAATGTGCGTAGGTACGATATGCCAAACTCTGATTGTGCGGGGTGAAGTGTCTGAACCGTGACTAGTGGTTTTACGCATGTTTGCGCTCTGCAGAGCTTGAGTTTTGCAATGCCAAGGCTCCACAGAAGATGCGTGCTGTCTCAATGAGCATCTACTACATCACGCTCGGCCTGGGATACCTCTTATCATACGTCATCACGAAGGATGTCTTGGAGAAGTGGGCCCACTCTGATCGGTGGTTTAAAGTAGACACCGCCAATGGTTGGGGCCTGCAAGTCTTCTTTGTGTCAACAGCGGCTCTGCTTCTTGTGCTGCTTGTTGTGCTCAAACTGCTGTCAGCGTGGTTTAGAGAGAAGCCTCGTCGTGCTGCGGACACACCATCTAATCACATCAGCTCTCACCGGCGGATGATGCGCCACCTTCACTTCTAGCACTTACACTGATGTACCTATATTCTCCCTGACAATGAACTGTCCGCTTTATGTCAAGCAAACAAGACAAAATGTTTCCATTCTGATAACACACCAGCAGATATTCACCAGTTTACACATTCAGAAGCCAAATCCATTTCTCCTCACAACTAAAATTCCTCACTGATGAATGAGTGACATTCCTATTGCTGTCCTAAAAATGTTGACATGTGAAAAAAAAAACAACAAAACACCAACTCCTACAGAATTTGCAGTCCCTCTAACTCAGGACAAAAGCTAACTGGACTTTAGGAAAATGACAGTTTAACCAAGAAGCTCACTCAATCACAAGGCACTCCTCACGAGTTCATTTTGCTACTCTTCTTTTGGTGCTTCCTCCGTTTTTTCTTGGGGTTTCTCCTCTGCTGCTTCCTGAGGCTTTTCCTCTGGTTTTTCGTCAGCTTTCTCTCCGGTTGTCTCTACTGGTTTCTCCTCCGCTTTCCCCTGGGGATTCTCCGTTTCTTTTGACTTTGGGGCTTTTTCTTTCTGTTGTGGTTTCGGGCTGGTGTAGAGGGACTCCCAATCTGGCCAGTAGAGCTGGCGCATGCGCTGACAGAACTCCTCCAAGTTCTTCAGTTCAGATGTAAGGAGCTTCTCCTGTGCTGAGTCGGGTAGCATCCACAGCATTACGGCAAGGACACCAAAAACAGACGCATCAGTGCTGGTTGCCTCGTCGCCAAGGAAGAACGGCTTGCTGCCGAGAATAGTTGACAGTGCTCGGAGGTCATCCCCAGCAAGTTCAGCTACCTCAGCCGGAGAGTGGCGACCAGTTCCTTGGCCATGTACTGCTTGACGTAACTGCTTGGTGGTAAGTTTGAGGGCCAAGCGAACCTTTAACGGTGGTCGTTCCATAAACATTGTGGGCATGTCTTCTGGACGTTCGACCCAGCGGCGATAGATAATTGTCCTGCAGTTTGGAAAAAACAAACCCAATGAGAGAATCAACCATCATACCAGGGATGAAAGAGCTTTAATATGAATTACAGTATTGTACTTGTCTCAGCAACAAATGCTTAAACCTTAGACAAGCACACCTGCCAACAATTGGTTGTATAAGTGTTAAGGCTGCCCCAATTTGATTTTCAAATTACAAAAATTCTGATTTTTTTGGATGCTATTTCAGACGACCAGAGACGGCCCTGTCATACGGTCTAGCCCTCAAATGTACTAACTACCTTAAGAAGGATGAGGTGAGAGGTCCATGTCCACCTCAGGATAAGGTGCTGTGAATGGGTAATTTTTTTCCACAGAAGTACGCAATATGATAGGACTTGGGTTCGATCCCCCGTTGCTCTGCTTGAATTTTCCTTTTCTTTGGTTCAGGGTCAGTGATTCTATGTTATGATCGGTGAGTTGGGATGGTGTTGCTATTGTAATAACCTGGTCAGAATCTGCAGTACATCTGATGATTTATCTATAAATCATAAATTGCTGCATGGTGCCAGTCATTGCCAGTAAATGTTGCAACCACCTTGTAATGCAGCGTTGGCATTGGTACTGGGGGTTTGATTGTCTCTGTAGCCCTGGCTGTGGTGTAATAGCTCAGTGGTTAGAGCATTCGCACACAGTACATACAGAAAGGACCTGGGGACGATCCCCAGTTGCGCTGTCCAAATATTTCCTTTCCTTTTGTCAAGGGCTAATACTTCTTTCTTATGGCTGGTGAGGTCAGATGGTGTCATTATTTTTTTTTTTATTATCATATTTTGCTTTCAGGGCCGTACGGCCTTCACGTGGCCCACCACCAATGTGCTTGCTCTTTTTGTCTCGTTTTCTCAAAACAGTGACTCTCTGATTGATTCTACCTATTTGAGCCTTTTTTCTCCCTGTACAAACCTGGAAACGTCCATGATCGGGCCCGAAACCCTGAAAGAACCAATGGCACTAGGAAATTACACAATGTATCCCTGTGTTCAATGAATGAGCTGGTTCACCCGTAAAAAAAAAAACTCGACTAGAAACTTGAGGGTGGTTGAGGTACTCAACTAGAAACTTGAGGGTGGTTGAGGTACTCGACTAGAAACTTGAGGGTGGTTGAGGTACTTCCAGCATGGACTCAGAAATCTGGAGATACCTAATATCAGTTTAAGTCCTTAGGAGTTGTTTACAACAAACTGCATTGACCTAGTATGTTTCCAACTAGCTTATCTTCCTGTCAGCGATTAAAAGATGTGGAACCAGGGCAATTGGGCTGGGCTGGACAACTTGCTAGGTTGGAGGGAACGGAGCTGACGAAGGCAGCGTCGAGAAGACAACACACAGCTCCACGTTACTCATAACAGTAGGTGCAAGCGTGATTGATTATAGCTATTAAACCCGAATACCCCTATGCGCATGCTCACAGCCATTTAAGCCAAATAATAGAAACTTACATCAGGTAGATGAAGTGAGATGTTAAATGGCACTTTCTTTTCACAAAGCATGCTACTGAGAAGCTCAATCTTTGCCACTTAGCGTTCTTGCAACGCCCATGCGTAAATTTCCCTCCCTTTCGTCAGGTATGCATTGCACAGAAGGATATCGATGATGCATTCCTGAAGAGCACAGCGCCACGAAAGCAAACGGCCCTGGGGCAGTCGACTATGAGCGAACAATGAGGGCTAAGCAACCATTTACAAACACGACTGGAGCCACTTGAGATGATTTGCCATCAGCGGCCAACAACAGGGATAATAAATAACGACAGGTAGTCGCTCGGCTCCGAGTGTAATTTCCTCTCCGCGCCGCCTGCACCCTCGCTCTCCCTGATGTCTGCTTTGAACATCACTCGATATTGCAAATGCCTGGCACATTCATTCTTACAATCATAACACGAGAGACAACCGACGGCAGTCCCGCTAGCCCGAATCTAAGACACGGCAAGCCACACTGATTCAATCTCAAACAGGTAACGGGCGGAAGGAGTGCTTTAGCCTGAAAAAGGGAGCGCTTACTTCTCGTGTGTGCCAGCTCTACTCGTGGCGAAGGTCATCGCTTTCTCGTGGACCACATGCAGGTCAGATGCTAAACGAGCTTCGCAGATTGTCGCGAAGGCTACCATTATACCTTGCCGGCCCTATGCCGGCCGGGCTACGTTCAGCAATAATTCGAAACGGCAACTGCTGGTGTTACAAGTGCGCATACTCATGGCGTACACAAGGTAAAATCTACATGCTTTGCCAGCTTACCAATAAGAGCTTTCCTCGACCATGCGCAGTACGCAATGACCAAGGGCCTTCTGTTCTTCTGTCAGATTGTCGTCGAGGGTCACATTGAACCGCTTGCGCAAGAACTTTATGCAGAAGCCGGTGTCGCCTACCGTCTGCCCGTCGACCTTGATGAACGGCAACTTGTTTTTCGGGCCCTCTTTCGTCTGCGCGACTTTCACTTCGTACGGGATTTTGGCCATACGCAAGTAGGTCTCCATCTTCAGACAAAAAGAAGAGAGATTTGGCCCGTGTTGAGGGTTGGGCGGTCGTGGAAACTGGTGGAGAATAACTGTAGGCTTGGGAGATGCCTCGGCTTGTTCCGCAGACCCGCTTCCCTCCGCTGCGGCAGCTGTCGCCTCGCCTGCTGTTGGCTGCTCTGGCGCCTTCGCCTCACCATCTTCAGGCTTAGCGGTATTCTCCTGTTCAGTAGGCTTGTCAGTCGTTGCCGCCGCCTCGGTAGAGTCCGCCATCTTCACCGTAATGTTTCCTCGTTATTCTCCGAGCGGGAACAGAACGTATGTTATGACTGAGAAGGCAGGGAGCGGTGAAAACTTCCTCACGCTAAAGAGTTTTTCCCTCCTGCGCTCCGGTATAGCGAAGACAAAACAAACGAACTCGTCGCTCGAGCGCTGATAGCTGAATTATTTGAGTGTCAATGAGCAGTTGGAGGGCTTCCAATTTCCTAGCGGCATGTCTGTATTCGTGTGGTGACAATGACCACACAAAGACCACTTTTGATCTAAATTGCAAACACCGGTAATCATGGTTATAGGCAGGGCGCTACATGTAGCTAGGTGCTAGGCTGCACGATCGTAGACTTCCAGAGACCGGTCATCAGCAGCGTAGAGCCTGCCATGCTGGGCTAGCCTTTTACTCCACTTCCATGAGATCAGCGGCTGGCTGCCCTGGGCGGCCTGGAGCTAGCTGCAGGCAATGCAGCTGGCTGTATCAAAATGACGTATGAGCGCGGCCACACATGCATGTGTTACACGTACCAGTACATGTAGTACGCAGCTGCATTGCCACTGCCGTGAATACATGGAACATCGAGCTACGGATTTATTGAGGGCGCGGCTACGGGGATACATTTATCCGAACAGCGAGGGCTGGGCAAATTTGAAATTTCCTTCGAGATGCTGCCATCGATCGGTCATCCATGGACAACGCAGCCAGTTGACAATGCTTAAGCTCAGCCTAAAGGAGTCCCCTCAGGCGCGGCATGACCTCCCAAAACACGCAGTTTTTTTTGTTGGCGTAATCGCCCGTAAAATCATTTACAATTAAGTCAAATTCATCATCGCATAACGCTCGCAAGCCTGCGATATTGTATTTATTGCCACGCTGTACGAACTACCACCAGAACTACTGCCGCCCATATTCCATATTTAGTGGCATATAGAAGGAGGATAGACGATTTCCCTCCCTGTCGCCACTGCTCCTCTAGCAAAGGGCTCTCTTTGCTCTCCAGACACCATCTTTTATTTGCTCTGCGTTGCCATGGCCATGAATACCTGGCGGGCCAATGTCAGGGAGCAAGTGATCGACAGGATTCCTTGCGCAACCAGACTGAGAGACAGTTCAAGAGTCTCAGATCGCAGATGAGTTTATTTCTACTCACATGTACAGAATCATTAGATTACGAAATTCTTCGCTCGTGAAAATCATCATTCGTGGAGTTCTTCAAGTAGAGACGTAACTTATTTTTTTTGTAACGACTCTTCGGGCGCCACAAAAATAAGTTGCGCCTGTACTTGAAGAACTCCACGGATGATATGTACAGAATCATGTTTATCTACTTTGCACGACGTTATGTCATGTGACTTGATCAAACCGCGCCAAGCAGACCGCGCCATCAGATGTAGACATGCTTAGCGGAGGTACTACAACGTAGTGTCAACGTGTATATCAGGTTTATAGCGGTGCTCTGTATTATCTGAGGTTTGGTGACTGCCTCGACCATCGATGCTACTGATTATGCCATTGAGGCTCAAAGTTCTTCCCGTATCAGATGTCGCATGATTGTATTAAAGTTTGTGTTCGAACGGTCGTCGAGCTCGTCCGCTTGGTCAGTAACACATCTTGGTAGCAAGAAGAGATGCTAAATAGAGAAGAGGAGCGATGTGTTTTGCGGTTACTAGTTGCTGACATGGAGGCCGCCAGACTCGGGAAAGACAAAATTCTATTGGTCTGAGGTGCAGCGGCTATCACATCCGCCTAACACGCGGAAGGTCCTTGGTTCGAGCCCGGGCGGAAACCACCGGCTACTTTTCCCACACATTGGCAGAAATGCCATCATCAGTGTGTAATAATAATAATAATAATAATAATAATAATAATAATAATAATAATAATAATAATAATAATAATAATAATAATA